>VZRL01004627.1:4130343-4333040 GCA_013397895.1 Origma solitaria
CTCGGCCCCCGCCGCCGCGCTCCCCTCCCCCCCTCCCGCCGTCCATCTGCCGTCCCCGCTCCTCCCGCCGCATCCCAGCGGGGTCCCGGGCCGGGCGCTCGGCGGTGAGGGGGATGGGAGAGCCGGGCGGGCTGCGGTGGGCGCTGCCCCGCTCGGACCCACTCACCTCAGTCCCCCGGGACTCCGGCTACTCCGCCGAGGCAGCGGCTGTCCCGGTCACCGGGGAGACGGCGCCGGGCTCGGCCGCACGGCGTTGCGGCCACTGGCTGCCCGGCGCTGTCAGTCACCGCGCTCGCCCGGCGGGGTGGCGGTCGGGTTCCCGGACAGAGAAAGGGGAGAGACAATACCCCGCGCCGGAGGACTACAGCTCCCGGCGTGCCCTGAGAGCGGTTCGCTCGCTCCGGCCATGGGGAGCGGGCCGCGCGGGGCATGACGGGGCGCGTAGTTCGCTGGTCTCCCCGAGCCGCCTCGCCTCGCCCTGGGATCCTGCGGGGCGGGCAGTGCGCAGGCGCGGGCTGGCGGCGGCCGTTCGAACGGGGCTGGGAGCGGCCCGGCGGCGGGACCGGGCCGGGAGCGGGGCCTGGGGCACAGCGGGCACAGAGCTGCCCCGCGGAGCAGAGCACAGCCCGGCCCCACCCGCACGGTGTGACGGGAGCGACTGCCGAGCCGCGGCTCGGGAGCGCAGGTGGGTCAGGGAGGCGCTCGGAGCTGCCTCAGACAGGTGTGCCGCGCCTTTGAAGCCCGGGAATAAAGGGAGACAGAGCGCGCAAGGTAAAGGTGCAAGTGGGAGGGAGCAGGGCGGCACTGCCTTTTATCCGGGGAGGGGAGGAGGTGGGGGAGGCATTTCGTAGTAATTAAGCACCCGAAGGGTAAAGCGTGTGTGCGAAGGGAGAGTTCTGCCGCCCAGATGGAGCAGGGCACAGGCAACAAGTGCTCAAAATACACCGCGGACAGCTCTGCACCTCAGAAGGGCAACACTGGTGACCTTTGTTTTAAATAGAAATAGGAAGAGGGGGAAAAAGTTAACAGCAGTTAAGAAATTTGTAAGGAATGTAAGTCAGAAAAACGGAAGAATTAACCAAATGTCTTTGACTTTCCTACAGAACCTGAAAAGATTTTGGGATCTTAGCAGAAGAATGGGCTCGTTAACATGTACTTGCCGAAATCCTTTATATGCGGGGTATTTGATCTCATTTCTCTGTACACGGGAAACCTGATACTGAACCTACCAGGCACAAGGTGAAGAAGAATTCTTACCTTTTTCTGGGGTTTTGTTGGGTTTTTTCCCAGTCTCCAGATCTGTCCCACAACTCACTGTTGCTATGATGTCTGTAGGATTTCTTCTAAATTGTAATACTATGGCTTAATGGTTTAACTTCAGTAATTTATCTAAGTTTTATCTAGTCTAGGAAGTTGTTTCTTAATAATTCCTTCCTGAGCTGAAATGTTTGCTGTATACCAGAATCTTCAGGAAAAATAAAAACACAGGGCGAAGGGAAAAGCTCTTTGGAAAAACAGAGGATCCTGCTCCTCTGCTCTGGCCTTCGCTTTCTCATTCTGCTGGGTTTTTTTTATTTTGTCAGTCCATCCCAAGGAGTTTCCTACCA
The DNA here is from genome assembly GCA_013397895.1 of Origma solitaria. Classification (NCBI taxonomy): domain Eukaryota; kingdom Metazoa; phylum Chordata; class Aves; order Passeriformes; family Acanthizidae; genus Origma; species Origma solitaria. The sequence goes on from VZRL01004627.1 coordinate 4,131,951, forward strand.
ATCTGAGACATTTCAGACTGACCTAGATCCCAGTTTTGTTATCTCTCTCACCCACTTTTATGGCAATAGCTTCTGAAAGAAAAAATAACCAGATAAAATATACATTATGTCTTTTTCTCATCCTCACACAAGACATCATGGCAGATCCGTGTAGCAGACTTCTGAACTTCTTCAGACATACTGTGTCCTATAAAAGTAATTATTAAGTCCTTAGGGAGGCTAAAAATTTAAAATGTAAGGAAGAAAATTGAGTGGTTGATTTTAAACCTCATGGTTTATTCTTTCAGGTGAGATACAGCAATTTCAAAAAATGGTCTAGAGATTTAAATTTGCCCAAAGAAGCCATAATTATTTATCCTTTTGACAGGGAAGATGTCACAGGCAAAGAATTTCATTCCACAAACCAAAGGTGTTGTTTTGGGTTGCTCTTAATAGCCCAGTTATTTCCAGCTTGCACATGAGGTTGTCAAGACCAAATGTCTTTTGCCACTACTTCTGTTGCTGTGTTACCCCAACAGATCTAGGACTGACACTCAAGACCTCCTTGCCTGGAAGATTGATCAAGCATGTATTTCAAACAGTCTGACCTTGTAAACAGCTGTAACTGAAGAAAATTGCTTGGAAAGTGACAAGTGAAGTGGAATTGTAACTATTCCATGGAGGTATCTGCAGGTCTCCCACTGTGTCTTTATGGAGTTAATACAAAGGAATTATGGCTTAATTTGTTTCAAAGAGGACGGATGATAAAAATTGCCATCAGCATAATTATAAACTAATTACTCTGGCAGTGTCAAATTACCCTTCCAAATACACTGAACCTGTTGTATTTGTGATAGTTAACAGAATTGCTTGGACTTTTGTAATAGCACAGGAGTACGTAATTAGTCTGACTTCACAGAAGGTTATTTTGCACTACAGCAGATTTTCTATGTAAGTAATAGGAAGGAAGAAGTGAGAACTGAAGACTGACATGCCAACAGGTGTGCTCACACACTCTGCTGGCAGTCAGAAAAATCCAACTCATCCGGAATGAATTTAGTGCTTTGCTTCAGTGCTTTTGGAAATGGTGATTAAGACTTCATGTTATAATCTGGAACAAGATGATTAATGGCCCCTCAAAAATCCACACGAAGTCTCAGCTGTAACTTACTGTTTTCACCACTGTTGGAGACAATAAAGGAAGAAAGAGTGTGAAACAAAGTGATAAGGATTTGTGGCTTTGGGGCTGGAAAAGCTTTGGCTTATAAGCCTAAGTAGCTTAATGTTAGGCATAGAGACATCTCAATCACACCAAGGGTGGCTGTCACAAAACAGCTTGTCAGGCTTCGTCTGGAGAGGTTTACAATGTATCCTGTAATGGAGTGTGATTACTGCTGTCACAAACACCAGATGAGAAGTCAGAAAATAAATATAGTCCAGCATCTGATGCAAGGTCTGTGGTTTTAATTACTATTGTTTAATTACCTTAGTTCAAGGAAAGGAAGTGTTGGTTGTTCCAAAAAGGTTTTTAGACATACAGAAAAATCCTCACATAAATGTTACTTTTATCATTTAATGTTTTCATTAAATTTCAACCTGTTTAAAATAATAAAATTGTACATGATTGCCAGTATCAAATGCTTGTTAAGTTTACAAATGTGATTCCAACTTTCCTAGCTTGACTTTGTTCTGACCAGCAGGGAAGATTATGTATCATATACATTGTCATTAGCTTGTGTTGGCCAGTTAATACATAGCTGGGAGCTAAATCACCATTATAGGATTTATTTTTTAAATTTCAAAAGCTCATCTGCCTTCCGTTAACCATCCTGTTCAAAGGGTCAGCAGAGATCATGTTTTCTACACCGAGGACTGGATGAACACACAGCCATCAGGATCTACTTTGGTTTATTAGTTCATATAATATTTAGAAATACCTTTCCCTTTATTTTAAACATAGTTTTCTACCTGTTGTGAGACACTCTTGGCACTGGGGAGTCGAAGAAAATATTTTTGTGTAAGTGCATTTTGCTTTGGTTGATGGTGTTTCCCACCTTTGCATGCTGATGTACAAAAAACCCTTACAAGGAGCTGTGACGTAGTAGAAATAAAGGGGGATGGATACTGATCCTGTTAAATCTGGACTGGCCAATAGAAGACATATCCTCTCAAATCCTATTTAGGGTTGAAAGGATTGATCCTTGTGCACTTACTTGGCTTTGTAATTGTGTCCTTACCTACCATGATAATTAATTAAACATTAGAATATAGTTAAATAGGTTTTGTGTTGAAAGGTTCTTGTGTGCACTTAAATATATGAATGGTGCCACTTGCAAAATTGAAAGTTTAGATGGTAAACTGTCTGGAACATATTTTGTGTGTGAAAACAGGCACAGCCAGGCCAGTAAGTATATCCCAGTTCTGGGATATACTTGGATATACAAAGGCACCAGTCCTGACTGTGCCTTTGGAAAGCACCATAATATAAATATAATTATTTAATATCCTCAGAAAATTAATTCCCCTAGAATAGAATGTGCTGTGTTTATTTTCCCAAATTCACTAACAGAATTCAAATTAAACATTTTGCTGTATTCAAAAGCTGAAAAGGCAAATTATTGTTCATTGATGTCAATTTTTCTTTCCTTAATTATGGCTATGTATTGTTAAAGCTGATGTCATATTAAACCTTCAGTGCTGATGAACAACCTTAATATATATAACCAAAACATCTGCCAAAACATCTACTTCAAGGACACAAGCATACATAATACACTCCTGTCAAGATCTGGAAATGCAGGAACTGAGTTTGGTCTTACCTGTGTCAGTGGAAGCACAGAAATCTCTACCCCACTATTTCTTGTGAGCAAAGAGTTTATACCCAAAATTCTTCAGTTGCTGCTGAAAGCTTTGCTGAGCCTAAATGAGTGTAAATTTTTAATTTCATGGTGTGTCATGGACACCTACTAATGTTGTTAAAACATACACATCAAAATGACAAAGATATTTTTAGTGTATTTCCTTTGTTCTCTAAAGGGGTTGTTGGTTTTGTTTGTTTATTTGATCTTTAAGCCTTGAAGCTTTAATTTTCTAATTCAAAATTGCCTGAGTAATTAACCTGCCATGGCTTTATGGCTCCATTGAAGCTGTGTCTCCTGTCCCATTGGGCTCATTTGAGCAGAGTGTCTTCAGTCCCATTGGGCTTAAAAATGTGTCTCATCCAGCAGCTGAATTTACGTACTCTGAAGAAGTACTCTGTATTTTTGGTGCTCTAAGGAAAAGGGATGTCTCAGGGAGGCATTCCTTCTGGCTCCAAGTACCTTGCCGAAAAAGTCATTTTTGTCTTATTCTGCAATACTCACAAAACTCTACCCTTGCATCTAAACAGCAAACAAAATTAGGATCACGCATGTTATCCTCCAGTGTTCTGCTCCTGTCTCCCTCTTTTTTCCTCTTTGAAGCCATTTCCAGTGTGACTCTCAGGTTCACGCGTCATACAGAGGCGACACATCAGGACTCTGCTGGCTGAGTTATGACCAAGCACGTCTGAAGTCATGAGGTACAAATGCCTGTCTAAAAATGCCCCTCATATCCCTAAACCTCAGGAAAAACCTGCTGAAAGTTCACCATATTCTCATATAATTCCATGAAAAGAAACTGAATTTTCTTTTTTCTTTTCTCCCTATTCTGAGGGATAAGACCCTGAGGTACTGAAGAGGTGACAAGAGTAATAGACAGAGAAATCGACTTTGCATATTCCTGTTTAACATAATTCCCCTGATAAAAGACCCTGGCTCCAGAACAAACTGTGCAGCATTAAAGTGAGGAATTTACTCTCAGCAGTTAGCCCAGGAACTGGAGAGCACATTTTACCTTGCTCTGGTAGGTATGTGACAAAGTCAAGTCCCAGCATTTTTCCATTTCCTCATCCAAGCTTTTTACCTCCCAACTTCGGAGAAGACAGAAAGTCCTTTTGGGCCAAGTTCCATCTGTATTTATGATACCTGCCAGAGACACAGCTCTGCTTGTGGTAATCTCTCCTGACAAGGCATGGCATGGCTGCTGTGACACTTAGGTCCCCCCTGGCAAATGTGGTTTTGGTACAAACAGCACCCATTCCTAATAACACAGAATGACAGGATTCTACCCTGGCTCTCAAATCTGCTTTTGCAGAGGCTGACTTCGTCTTCCCCCACCTCATAACTAGATTCTGAATGGCTTTTAAATTTAGAAGATACTTGGTCATTCCAGGTAAAAACCATCATGATTATTAATATAACTTCGTCAATTAAAACTCATATAAAATGCGCTGAGATATACTTACATAAAAGAGGATAATTTTTTTGTGCTTCACCAAAACTTTAGTTTCATTTAAGACTAGACTTGCAGTTATTCTAAATGACTCTGAAATGAAAGTTCATTTGTTAAGGATCATTTTGGCCTTGACAGTATGGGTAGAATTCTCAGTACCTTCAGCATTGCTTCTTAAGTTCCTCTCAGAACTAGGTTACGGTCTTGCCTCCTATTAAAATTTCAGTTCCACAGTAAAAGTTAAATGTTGATGGATTATTTATTTGAACCTGTGGCAGTCAACTTCCTCTTTCACCTTTTTAAGGATACAACATCTCTGGTGACTTACACGAGCTAGGTGATCCAGGCAGTTCCTGCTGAGGTCCTGGTGATTATGCCTGGTCTTCCATAAGCATTCTTACAGTCTTTCCTTGATAATTGGCATCCTCCAAGTTATTGCCTACCATAACACCCTAATTTCATCTGAAAGAGAAAACTGGCCTACACTTTTTTTCATTTTATTTTTCTTAATAGTGGTCTTCAGCCACATACCTTACACATCAAACGTACTTTCTTCTCATTTGGAGTGGGCAAGACAAAATGACAAGTCTGCTGTGTCTCCAGCTAAGACATGCAGAGGCACAGCTGTAGCTGGAGACTGATGGCTGCCTCTAAGATTTATCAGAGAGGAATTTTCACATACAGATAATCTTACAGAAGGAAAGTCTGCTTAAGAATAAAGTTCTTCAATGTACATTGTACCTGTTTTAAGCAGCTTCCTAAAATAAGGCATGGATTATTCTCATGAGAATGCACAAACCAAATCACAAGAACTTCTTGGCAGCAAGGAGACACAAAACAAGTGCATCATTTCTGGTATAATCTGTATTATGCCATTTAAACTGTGGTGAAATTCAGTCTCATTTTTTACTGAATGTTAACCAATGTGAACTAGCTCTAAATAGGCTTAAATCCTTGAATAGATGAGGTGTAGATTTAAACCCTATGTGAACAGTTAGTTTTGTTAAAGATTTAACACTGATGTATTTCGTCTTCATTTAGTGAAGTTCCAAGTTAAAACAAATGAAAAGGAAAGATATAAAACCTTATTCATATAAGTTTAGAGAAAGCATATGCATTATAGTTAGCATGAGTTCATGTGGGCAAGGTTTTATGCATTCATAAGAGTTTGCATTTGATCTGATTATATTGAATTAAAGATAAATTATAGCTAAATCTCTAGGGAGAAGAATGAGGATCATGGAGAGTTTTTTAAGTAGTTTTAATTAATTTTCTAAATATGTTTACTTTGCAGTTCATAGAAAATTGATATTCCTATAGCTTCCCTCAGTGAAACAAGCCTTCCTCAAGCTGTGATAAGTGCTTCTCAACATGTAAGTCTGTTGGAAATTTTATACCTTTAATGGTATGCACCAATTCTTTTTTTTCTTGCGACGCATAGCTATCCAGAACTGACTCCATACAGTCAAGAATTTTAGCTAGCTCAGAGCTGAGTCAGGTTCGATTCCCTGGGACGCTTCCATGGAAGATGAAGGAACTTGTGAGTGCTGTCAGTTTTTCAAGTACACTCTCCTGGAAGCACAAAACCAGTTCATGCCCTTTAAAGGTAAAGTAGGTGGAATAAGAGACTCCCTTGGCTTAAAGGTGAGCTTCTGAGTCTGCTCAAAACTGAAAGAGAAGCGTACCAGAGATGGAAAACCCATGGAGAACTACAAGGGCATTGCCAGGGTGAGCAGATACAGTTAGAAAAGCAAAGTTCAGCTCAAACTGAAATTGGCCAGAGAGGTCAAAAAAGACAAGAAAGGGTTCTTTGGGTACAAAAACAACAAACAGGCGGCCAAATACCGGCCCACTGTTAAGCAGCAGAGGTGAATTAGTCACCCACAATGCTGAAAAGGCAGAGATTCTCAACACATTGTTCACATCTGTCTTCACCAGCACTGTTGGGCTGCAGGTCCTGGGATCAAAAATCCAGGTTTATACAAACACCAACAATCATCAGTGAAAGAAGAGTTGATCTGTGAACTATTACAGGAGTCTGACCCCTACAAATTGAGGGGTCCTGACATTACGCACCCAAGGGTTTTAAGAGAGCTGGCTGATGTCATTCCAAGGATGCTCTCCATAATCTTGGAGAAGTTGTGGAGATCAGGGGATGTCCCAGAAGACTGGAAGAAGACTAATGTCACCCCATCTACAAGAAGGGCTTAAAGGAGGATCCAGGAATTTACAGGCCTGTCAGTTTTACTCCATTCCGTGGGAATGTTGGGGAACAAATTCTTCTGGGGTATCACAAGTCAAATGAACCACATGATTAGGAAAATTCAGCAAGGATTCACCAAAGGCAAGTTGTGCTTGACAAACCTGATCACCTTCTGGCAACATGACCTACTCAGTTGATGTGGGGTAAGCAGTGGACATTGTCTCCAAGGCTTTTGATATGTTTTCCCAGAGAATCCTCCTAAAGAAATGGATGCATTAGGATCTAGGTGAGTGGTCCATGCAGTGGATGGAGAACTGACTGCCCAGACACAGCCAGGGGATGGTGGTTAATAGCTCCTTCTCAAACTGGCAGCCTGTCACAAGTGGGGTCCCCCACTTGGGATCGATATTGGGCCCATGTCTGTTTAATATCTTCATAAATTATCTGAAAGATGGGATCAAGTGTATTCTTATGAATTTTGCTGATAATACCAAGCTGAGGGGGAAAGTGGACCCTTTGGAAGGGAGAGCCATCTTGCAGGAAGACCTGGATAGGCTGGAAGAGTGGTCTAACAAGAACTTTATGAAGTTCAACAAGGACAAGATTTTGCACCTGGGAAAATACAATCCAGGAGCCCAGCATAGGTTAGGATCTTTCCAGCTGGGGAGCAGCTCTGTGGCAACAGAGAGGAGGGTCCTGGTAGGCAACAAGCTCAGTATGAGAGAGTAAGGTGCTGCTGCTGCAGCAAAGAAAGCCAAGAGGGTTTCACCAAGGGCATCCAGCAGAGATGAAGATGTCGTTATCCCACTCTACTCAGCACTTGTCAGGCCCCACCTGGAATACAGCGTCCAGATTTGGTCCCCACTATGCAAAAAACATGTGGACAGGCTGGAGAGGGTCCAGAGAGGGGCAGAAAAGTGATCAGAGGATTGGGAAACCAGCCGTAGCAGAAAAGGCTGAGAGAACTGGCTTTGTACAGCCTTGGGAAAAGAAGGCTTAGGGGTGACCTTATTGTTGTGTCCCAGTATTTAAAGGGTGGCTACAAAGAAGATTGAGATTTTGTCCTGAGATTGGACAAAAGACATTTTTTCACAATGAAAGCAGTCAGTTTGTGGATGATCTCCCCAGGGAAGTGTCTCCTCGACACTGGATAATTTTAATACTCAGCTGGACAGGGTGCTGCGTCATCTCAACTAGATCATGCTTTTGCCGAGAAAGGCTGGGCCAGGTTCCCTTCCAACCTGTTACTATGTGATTCTATGACATGACTTTTAACTAGGATCAAACTGAGATCTTACAAGTAGTTATTAGTCAGCCCTAGATAACTGGATGTCATTCACTGCGGGTGACTGGTCTGTTTTCTAAAGAACATACCAGAAATTATTCATCCTTATTAGAAATGTGGTTCAATAAAAACCTTAAAATAAGCTGTAGCAGAATGAAAAATTTCCAGCCAGAAAAATTATGCATAGGAAGAAAATTTCACACCCAAAATGGCAAAGTATTTCAAATGTTTCTGTTAAAACACTAAAAAAGATCAACACAAAAGTTTAATGATGTAGTCTCAAGCTTGCAGACACAGGAAGCATGCTACTATAAAATCAGGGGAAATAGATTAGCAATCTAGAGACCAGATGGTTAGTATTTACTTGCTGACATAACACCACCAAATGTTCCTAAATTTCTTTTTTAAATTTGTCTTTCGCATTACATTATCAGCATAGGAACTGATCTTGCAAACATATACATAAAGATTTCAATATATTTATTCATTTGAGTAGTCCCATTGACTTTAGAACAAAAGATTGTTCACAGAACCAGGCTGTCAAGTTAGGGTAGGTCTACAGAGTTGTAAACTCTTTGCCTACACTGAATTGGGCAGGCAAAGCCTGGAAAAAAAATTAAAATCCTGTATACATGTTTTTGTTCTGGTTTTGTTCTTTTCAAGAGAGAGCAGTTTATGGAGAATATGATAAAAGACATTCCCCGTCCATAAATATATATCCTGGTCTGGTGGTTAACTGTTAAATTTGGCAGGGCCTGAAATAAACTGAAGTCTTAAAATGCTTCTCCAATCTAAAGTCAAGGAATAAAAAAAAAACAGATTTTTTACCCAGCAAATTGTTAATACCAGCATGAGGAAATGCTGTTTAATTATAACAGCATCCTCCTACAAATTAGTTAACCTCCCTCCTTTGTGAAAAATGACCTTGCTTCCAAATGTTTGTTCAGAGACTTATTTTTCTCTGGTGGGAAAAAACGTTACTCCTTGCTCTACACTGTTTATAACTTGTTTAAGTTATCTGTAGGAGCTGTCTATTCAAAATATACAGAATTTCACTAGTGTTAGCTTTTCATACTCTAACTTTTCTCCTTCAATTTTATGCTTTGTCTTTCATTTTCGCTTTCTGAAGTGTTGTGTTCCCTCATCCCTGTCATTACTGGTTTTGTTTGGAGACATTTACATTGCCCCTTTGTCCGACATATTTTTTCCCATCTTTCATCAAAATTTGCATTTCCATTGCTTGCATGTTTCTCAATGTCTCCTTTTCTTATCTGCCTCCTCAGGTTCCTTTTCCTTTATTTTTAGTCACTTACAAAGTCACCTGCCTCCAGGCACTGTATTTCCTCCCCTATTTAATTCTTCCATTTGCACCATCTGTGTGTGTATCTTTAATACAAGCACTTCATTTGGTGAAAGTGATATCAAACTGATTTGACCCTGTTACTGCCCTGAAAATAGGAAATTTGTTTTTCTATGCTACCGTTTCTTTATTGATCACACTTCTAGAAGCCATGAGGGAGTTCCTTTAATGTCATAGTTTAAATTATGAACTTGGGTAACCCCTCATGTGCTCCCCTTGAATACTTATTACACTCAAATCCCTACCCATACAGACATAGAAGCAGTGTCTGTGTTTTGCAAAACTAGGAATTCTACCAAGAATTTTCATTCTAGGCAGGTCTTTCAAGTTATAATTTATCTGACTATCACTAACATTCAAATATCTGTACCTGCAGCTAACTGTCCCATACAGATGAGAAAGCTGTGACTACCTTAAACAAAAAAAATTCCCCCAGAAAACACTCAATGTATTTGTTTAAGGAAATGTTCAGTCTTTACAGGTACAAAAGAAACAGAAGCAACAGGAAACTATGTGTAGGTGGGGAATTTTCAACCTATTGTCAAAAAGCATTAGAAAAATTCTGTCATGCATGAAACTACTAATATTTGTCTACAGCTTTGCTGTGCTCACTCTCTAGGCAAAAACAGGGCTAGAACACAGGGGATTTGCATGGATGGAAATAACACCTTTTGTTGAAGAGATGACGATTTAAAATTGAACTTCTAAATTTAACTACTAAAAGTGATGTTTTGTATAGAAAAAAATCTCACAGCCACCAGAAAACACCATTTCCTTTAATGCAGTTATGTAAGACAATGTTCGGAGTCTCATCTGGAATTCTGTGTTTCATTCTTGTCACTCATCTTTAAAATGGATGAACTTAAAAGATCAAAATTAGCAAAACAGTCATCAAAATCCTACCTTATAAAAGAGTATTATCCACTAGAAGAAGGGTTGCATGGGACACAATCTCTGGTTCTCAAGAATAAATGCTATGTAAAGCAGCAAAATCAGTATAGATACAAGAAGAAATTGGTAAAAATTAGGAAAAATCCCAGAAGCAATCTTATAAACTGCATTTAGCTGTAATTCAGCTCTTCATATAATTCTGGGGACAAAACACCTAACTCATTTTAAGATACAGGTCCACATATTTACAGAAGGGATTATATGACATGGCTCCTTGTCATAGCAGGCAAGGAATAAGAAGATTTTCTCCATTCTTGTCTTCCTACAGATCTGGAGCTGTAATAACATGGAAAGTGAGGGGCTACGTACTCTACAGTACAAGGTTCAGCTGTGCTGCCATTGTTATTGCTCATTAATTGGATTTAATTGCTATGTGATTCAAGTAGATAGTAACAGTAAATACTATTAATTCCTGTGGAGTCAGGGGAGAGTTTCTTTATATCTTGCTGTAAACAAGTTAAAATGTCAGGAAACACTGAACATGCAGCCTACCTGAATCTGTGACAGATCTACATTTGCCATGCATAAAACTGCCTTTGCAGAATCAGAACAGACACTTGCCATTTTTTCAGTCATGCAGTCACTGTAGTAGAGGTGACGTGAGGGAAATTTCATTTATATTTCAGCAGCCACCATCTTCTCCAAGTTCATTCTTCTACTACATTTGCCTTATCCTGTTATCGTTAATTAAACTCTGTAGGAATGGGCCACACTTAGATATTTAATAATTCTTAATCTTCATATCTGCAGGATCTTCTAAGAAATATTTCCACATATTATTAATTTGCTTAGTGAGTATAACCTTTATCCTGTTCAGAAAGTATAATTAGAGATATAATTTGTTGTGTCTGGGTTTTTTAATATTTCAGCTCACCTTTACATAGGCAACAACACATTAAGTTATATGGGAGAATGCAAACACCGTCAAAGACAAAGTTTCAAGAGGGGACATTATTCAATAGTGAGAATGGAAACTGGCCTGAGTTCCTTGTACTGATTCTATGTTTTCTATACTGGAATCCAACCTTTGCTCTTGCTGTAGTAAAACCAGCAGAAATACATTTTGTAAGGAGAACACAAAAGGACGTGGCGCACAGGGAATTCCGCTGGTCAATTTTCGAATTTAAGTGAAAGGTTATTTCAACGCCATGTTTCATGGAAGAGCCAAACAGGCGCTGGTGCTCCACCGCGAGTGCCTGGGTGCGATGCTCCGTGCCTGCGGCTCCATCGTGTGGAGCATCCCTGTGGATCTGCCCGGCACAGCCCCATCCAAACCTGAGCTGCTCGCCTTGACTTCAGCTCCACATCCCAGGCATCAGCACAGCTCATTTTACGCTGCAATTCATAACTCCGACCCTCTGACTGTGGTTACTATTCCTTATATTCTTTGCCATCCCAAAGCATACTAGCTGCCCAGCAATAGGAGTAAGTTTCTTCTTTCTCTTTATTTCATTTGATAGACATTATATATATGTATATACACACAGTACAATAGTTTTCTTTTGCGATAGAGAATAAATGAAAGTTTTCATTGCTGGTTGTTTGTTAAGTCAACAGGTTCCAGTTAATAATGAAAAAAAAATTAAATGTTTAATATCAAAAGCAACTTCAAGTATCTTCTATACATTTTAGTATTCAGTATATAGTAAGGTGGTTTGGGGGGTTTCTTTTTATATCAAAAAAAGTATTTGAATAGACTATTTTTACCCTCATACTTTAGAGTACTATTCATATCAGGCATGGAATTTAAAATTATGTATCTCATGGTCCCAACTAGCTCTTCACAAGAACCATAGGTCACTTATACAATCAGGCATATGTTTGAAAACAGGGTTTAATCATCAGCAAAGTCAAGGTGCAGTTACCATGTTTAGAAATGCGCTGTTTCATCCTCCTAAAACAGATTAAGCTGCAGTCCTTGATGTGAAGCAATATACAACACCACTGTTTGCAAAACAATACCCGACCTAGGCATAAATAGTACTTCAGTTCCCCGAGCTATTTATCCCTTAACCTCTCCATATAAAAATAATTCAACTCAGGCATATATTGCACTAATTTTATCATACTGGATAGCTCTCGCCCTGCATTATCTGTTTTCTTTGCTGAACTAGGATTACACTAGGGTTTTAATTTCCATGGAAAACCTGGGAATAGGGCAACAGACACACATATGGTGTGCAATAAATGGTTATCTATAATAGCAAGAGTAATCTCAGAGGCATTCACAAAGGAAACTACACATTAGACTTGGAGATCATTTTCTCCAGTAGATTCATCATTCTCTCCTGTAACTGTAAGCTTTGAACTTGAATGATGTTTTGCTGATCCAGAATCCTGCGCACTTCTCTACAGGTTTCTTCCATAGCTCTACTCAACTTCTTTTGCTCTTCCAACATGGCTTCCATTAATTTTAGCTTCTTCTTTTGGAAACTGCAGTTTTGCATTTTTCTTTTCTTAACTGGTCTTTCTTCAGCTCTGAAATGTGAATATTTGTTAAAAATTAAACTCATATTTATTTTAAAAAAAGCTAGAACATAAAATTGTATGGCATATTCTTGGTCAAGCTACAACCTCATCGTATTTTTAAACCCCTGTATTCTCCGATAAATTCCCTCTCAATTTTATATCAAAACATAAGCATTATGCACACTATGTATTATTGCACAGTATTACAGATTGTAAAAAAGAAAGAAAGAAAGAAAAAAGGTTTTACATCTAATTGTTTTTAATAAGAATTTCATATCTACTTTTAGAGCCATATGCCAGTTGCGCTTGTATGATTTTGTTTTTAATTAAATGTATTTGTCACAAATGCAAGATCCTATGGCTGTCTTCTCATATTTAGGTTAATGACAAGTTTAGTCAAGTAGAAGAGCTAACAAAACAAACTACCTTCCCATTCAAACACCTTCAAGTTCAGCAGACATTTCAAGCACACTGTATTACTCAGCCTATAAATTTGTTTTCACAATAATATAAAGGCAAGACTGTATTAAATAGAATAATTAACTGCTATTGGATTAAAGTTCTGAAATTCAAAGAGAGCATTTGTAGCCCTTGCAGAATGCCAGATTGTTGTTTCCAAGTCTGTCTGTAGCCAGTATGTTGATATTCCTGTAGCAGAATGTCCCTAACTGTCTCAGAATATAGAATGTAGACAAGCCTGTATCAAATTGTACATCCTCATCTGAAATATGCGGAACTGCCCTGTGGAATCTGGGGAATATTTTAAGAATTTCCTCTATGCTTTATCATGCTGAGTTTGTCTTTTGGAAGAGAGATAACCATGGCAATAAAGACAGTGCTCTCAAGGTGTACAGTTCATATGGCTGTTCTAACTCGGGGTGACAGCGCAACACAGTCAAAATCAGCCCCCATGCCCCCATGGCATACAAGTGAGGGCACAAATCACAAAACACACACATCTGTGTCCCTTAACCTGTAATCTAAGAAGGAATCATGTTAAAATGTGAAAGAGGAAGAAAGGCAAGTAGAAGGCATATGTGTAAGTGTACTACACAACTGAGAAACCTCCAGTTAGAACCGGGTAACTCCTTTCCTAACTTAAAGTGATAGTCCGTGTCTTCATTTACACTTTTTGTAACTCCAGACTGGAGTCCCCAACATCAAAGTTATCTGACGATGTGTCTTGAAGTCCCTTGACACAAACAGCAATCTCAGTCCTGTTCTGCCAAATGCACTATCCTTTCTAGGTGAAATGCAGTAATGAGATAGTACAGTTGTGACTAGGATGCCACGTCAACATGCTGCAGATTTTAAGGCATCCTTGAATAAGGGTAACTTGAACTCTTGAGGAACGTGTTTTTATTAATGTGAAGAAGGGTAGTGGGGATGAGGTCACTCAGCTGTGGCAGATTTGTATTATAATTTGATTCATGTTTTTATCCTACTTGACAGGCTTTGTGCAGCAGTGACTGTGACATTCAGATCTGTCAGCAAGAGAGATAAACAATCCTTAGCACCTGAAAGGCTTAATGCAAATATAAGAAAAAGACACAAGCCCCTTGACATTTAAGAATGCAGTGACCCAAAAAGGGTGAGATCTATGGAAAGAAACCAGTAGATTAAATTAAGTGCTATTAAATTCACAGAAAAAAAAATTTAGAATTGGTCATGAGGGAAACTGAGTAGTTTAGTCATCTGAATGTGCCATTCCCCTGTGCACAGGCAAGAAGGAGCAACAATCTTCCTTCATAAATCGAACAAAGACCACTGGCTTTCAGAATATCCAGTGCTTTAAGGTTACTTGCACAACTCAGAGGACTTCATCAGCATTACACCAGTACAGTGATGCTAAGGCAAACGAGAAGTTGCCAACTTCATGCTAAAAAAAACTTTGGAAGGTATACAATAAACTCAGCTTTGCAGATTCTATATATCATATTTTATTTGGGGCATCAAATAAATGTGCATAAAATAAATACATGCTGGTCTGCTCAAACTGTGGGTCAAGCTTGCTGCTGATCACCAAAATTATGACAATCTCACAATCTTGCGAGAACAGGTCTTGGCTGACACTAAATTGTGTTTGTCCCCATTAACTCTAAGGGCCAGAATTACTTCAAATGTGGTTCTCAAAGAGGTCAAGCAAATGGAAAAGATCTACTGCAGTCTGAGGACAACACTGAATCTGTTATTCCAAAGTTCCCATCACTGCACTCACATTCACACAGAATTCATTCTTTCTGGTAGGCAGAGCAAGAACCTTTCTGAAATGGTGCTATTATTTTAGCGAAAGTCACCTTTGGAATTTAAACTTGTCTTCACAGAGGATTTAAATGTTGTAAAGTTGATGAATCGCTATTCTCTTCCCTCTACAGTGTTAGAAAGTAGCAGTGGTAAGACATCTTGAAACCAGTATGAACTCACTCCACAAGAGGGCTTGTGTATTGTCAAAATAAGCACTGGTGAGAATAATAAGGAATGTCCATAATAAGGAATGAGGGAGAATATCTGACGCTTGTCAATAGTACTGAGATGCACTGAGTATTGCGTGGCTTTCTTGGTAACAGTAACCACCATTTGGTTTTTAATTTCAAGTGAGACAATAACAACAAAACATAAAAACCAGAAATGAAGTGATTTAGATTGAAAGATCTAAAATAAGCCTTATTTTTAAGAGGAAAGAATCTTTGAAGTGTTTTCCTAGAGTCTGTAAAGGATTTTACCTGGTTTTCAGTTAAATCCATCAAAAGACTGTAAGACATGAAAACATACATCCAAGAAAATAACTGTCTTGCACAGCTCCAGAGAGAAAAACGCAGCAAATTTTTACTGTCTCAGCAGTATCTGCAGTCTGCTAATAACTAAAAAAGTACTCACTGAAGAGTGTTAGCTCAGAATTCTGTTTCAGCACAGAGAAGTGCCCCCAAAAGCAACGACACAAAGATTCTTCAAGGTCTCCCAAGTACTCTCTATATTTGTTTACAATAACAAACACAACTTGGTAATTAGCCTTCATTGAAAAGAAGTACTTATTTCAGAAATTTTCAGAAACCCCTAGCTTTGGTGGTGGTCCCAATCTCCTTTTTTCTCTGCTGAGTTATCATGAAAGGGTTCTATGGTCACTCACAAGTTCACAGTAAGGACTCAGCACTTAAAATCCTCTCCTCTTGCAGAACAGCTCCTGAAAGGGAGCTCTTGAGAAGGGCTCTAAAAAAGAAAGCTCTAAAGAATCTAATTTACAAGCAAAGAACACTCACAACACGAAACCATGGAAAATGCCCAGTGATGCCTGAAGGAGTTATTTGAATCCTGAAGTGTTTCCTCAGGTACTGAGCCATCTTTCCTGAGAAGTTCTAGGTCTCCCTGGCAGCATGTCAGAAAGACCCCTCTCTGCCAATTACATTTTATAAAAAGTTTATGTACAAAAGAGGGAAGCAGGGATAGAAATACAGCTTCAGCACCAGGTAACCCACCAGCATCAGTATCCTCCAAGTTTCAGCTAGGCGCATGCCTGGTTTGCCAATGTATAGGCACAAGTGTAAGAAATGACTGACGACTGCTGTAGAGTAAATCAATTCCTTTTGCCCATTTTCCATTTTGACTTCCTGTGACAACAGAGGTGCAGCAGATCCTGGCAGCATCCACAGCCTCTGCTGAGGGAGCACCTCCCTCTTGGCCAAGCCTAGCCTCTGAAGGGAGATTTTGAGGAAAATCTCTGGCAAGATGGGTCTAGGGAACTAAGGACCTCAAGTACAATCTGCTGGTACTCTTGGGCTTCCAGTGTCTATGGCAAGGAGTCTCCAAGAGATTGGCATTGGTATTCCCCTGACCACACGAATGGAGTGTGGAAGAGCTTTGGCGTTGGGACCAATGGAGCTCCAAGGAGAACCCCCCAAAGTTATTTCCATGCTATGCTCCAAAACAGACACGCAGGTTTCCAAGGAAGGACACCAAGGGAAAGAAATTGTTCCATATCATCTAGGAGACTGAGCAGGAATGACAGTGTGAATGGACACGAGGGAAACAAAGCAAAACCTCCAGGTATAATCAGGCAACATATTAGGCAAGTCTCAAATGCATTTGCTGTCTGCCTACCTAATGTCAATTTAATTCACTGTTCAATTAAAAGTTCCTTGATTGATTGCTTACACTTATCCAATACGGCTTGTTTCAAGGACGTGTGTGAATAATTAATGAAGCAGGAGTTGAATACAAAGAGTAATCTGTTTATCAAAGTGTGTTATCTCCACAAAGCCATAAGAACAATTCCTCATTTCTGACTGTTTCATGGCAAACAGGTCTCCAGTACCATCAGTTCCTGGAATTTATGGTTTTCAATACCAAACAGCTGCTTCTCACTAGTCTGTGCTTTTTTAACTACATACAAACCTGAGCATGTCCATAACCCATGGCTTTATGAAGACTATTTAACAATGATCTGGAAATAAACAGTATTCATGTTAGAGACGGTACAAAGATCTTCAGAGCGTAAGGACTGAGGATGAGGCAACCTGGATCTTCTGTAAATTAGGCTCATTCAATCATTCAAATGCATTCAGGAATTAAAAAGGCTCATCCTTGAAGTAAAGCACAGAAAAGAACCACAAAAATGGCTTGGAGCCTGGGGAAAGCACCTTGCTAGGATAACAAGTCTGCATAATGAGTTAAGATGCGCTACATAACGCACATAGCCTAAAGCTCAAACTTCTTTGTAGATGATGCCCATTCAGATTTAAATAGCTGTGGCATAATTTTAGAAATAGTAAAGGCTTTGCCAAAGCTGTTGTTTCCCAAATTAGCATCATCAGCCAAGTTTTAATGCACTTCTTTTAATTCATATCTTGGCTAAATCATGTTACCAATTCTTACTCTTTCTCCCTGTGTAAACCTTCTGTACCAAATTAATTATCTACATTGAAAAATAAAAATATACCAAAGACGGTGCAATCATGGCACACAACCACTTTGCCAGAAAGGAAAAGAACTGAGAGGTTCACCAATGTACCGAAAAGAAAGGTAAGTAGAAGTAACGTCTGAAAGTTTCATTCACTACATTCACATTAGAAACAAGAGACTAACACAAACAAGAGCTTGAACAAGGGTTTGCATATCCCTAGAAAGAAGAGTGAATTCTTCATCTTCTGAATTGACCAGATCTAGACCAGATATCTAGTAAAACATTTCCCAGAGTCAAACAAATTATAGGAACAAAGAAGTGGAGGGCAGCAGAGACAGGGGGCACCTGAGTGCTGCAGTGCCCTGCTGGGGGAAGGATGTCACAGAACCTCCTCCAGAACATTTCTGGACTCCTCATCAAAATAACCAAATTCAAATGGTATCTAACAAGAAGTCAGATCAGATGACACAGTGGTTTTATTATGGTCTTTTTATCTATGAAAGGAACTTTTTCACCCCCATTTTCAGTACAATAGAAATGGCAGAACACGTGAAATCTGAACCACATTCACAGCCTGTATAATAATGTTCTGTCATTACTTTACAATTAAAACAAAGACCATAAATTAATCCACAGGGTGAAAAAACACTGTTTTCAATTAGATAAAAAGTCATAGTGGTGTCAGGAATCTGGATTTTAAAAGTTTAAGCTGCAGTACAAGACTCCACCACAGTGCATTATATTTTATGACCATAATAGAATAATTCTATTATTGTCAGATGTTTTGTACAGTATAAAAGTGTTGGAACTGTGTTAGAGCAATACTAAACAAATAGCAGGCACCCCTTTAAAGGGATTCCAAATGTTTTCCTCATCTACACATTTGAAACAAAAATTAAAATTAATTTTATCTCACATTAATTGTATGATCACTAACTAGCAAAATCTGGGTTCTTCTGTAAGAAGATCCCAAACTCAAAGTTTTTCAAAGATAATGCAAAGAAAACCAATTTCAACTATTTTTAGCTTGAGAAAATGTACGTACTAATTGAAGTATAAAACTTGACATTTTTCACTATCATGAAAGCTTAATATTCAACTGAATTTTTTTTAAGTTACAATTTATATAGCCAAGTAGCCTTCTGCTATGTTCAAAGATACTGTGGCAAACACAAAGCTGGCACTCTAAAGCTGTGTTGGAGAGTTTAAAGGAATAACAGGAAAGTTTTCAGAAGTTTAAAAGCTGACTTAGAAAGAACCACTGTTTGAAAGTTTTTTCACTATCCGTTGTTGCCATAACGTTAGGGTTTTAATTACTGAGGAAAAAAAATCCTGTCCTGTAAGTTGTAAAATATATAGCTGCAAAACACATCAGTATTTTACATATAGATGTGTGTATATTTTTCAAAATATGTTTCAAAGTAATCGCTTTGCATCGTGGTAAAGTACAAAAATAAATTGGGGACCTTAAACATTCTTTTGATTTCAATTCCCAGCATTGTCTTTAGTTCCTTTTTTGAATCTGTTGGATCAACTGTCTACCATTTCGAGGCAAGGGCATTGACAAAAAAGCCAAGATGGACCGAATTTTTTAATGCTAATTCTTTTCTCTCTTGTTTGCTATTTCAAAGTGTTTTTCAAATACAGGAAGACACACTGATTGCTTAAGCTGAAAATTGCTTCCTCAGTTCATAATTTTCCATTAGTAACTAAAAGAATTAACTTCCTTGTCCAGCCATGGCACCTCTCAGTGATTTTAGCCCATCTGGCATCATTAGCAAGCGCTGTATTTTCTTCTGGCCAAGAAAGGGTTCCCTACACTTCTCTCTTCCATCAGGCTAAATTAAACAGGCCAAAGCTGGACAAGCTCTTCAAACCCCCTATGACTACAGGAATAACACCTTTTCTCCTGCCAGACACATGCCCCCTTATCACAATTACCTTCTAATTTTTAATCCAATCACAATGCTCACCTGAAATATTACACTAATCTCTCATGTAGTATCTACTGCTCAGCTTCTCTTTTTAGGCACATTGGAACTGTATTTTAACTTGTGCAAGTGTACCTATATTGCCGTTGGATGATACGCACAATATCCTATTGCACAAAGTTCTTTGATAGTGGAGATTGACAGCATGGCTGCATTCCTGAGTTAAGGAGCAGAGTTATGGAGGTC
Organism: Origma solitaria; assembly: GCA_013397895.1. NCBI lineage: Eukaryota > Metazoa > Chordata > Aves > Passeriformes > Acanthizidae > Origma > Origma solitaria. Next base: position 4,151,583 of record VZRL01004627.1, read on the forward strand.
CCTGAGAGCTGTCCTGCCCTTCCCTCCAGCTCCCAGACCAGCCTTGGCCATCCAGAACAGCCACCCCAGCAGGCAACAGCAGCCCTGCAAGCACTGAGTGGCATCACCCTCCGCAGACCTGCAGCCAGCCTGTGCCACTAGAGGCTAGATTTAAACGAGCTGCAGCTTCTAAAGTGGCCAAGTAAAGTTGAAATACTTTTTACCAGAACAGGTTAGGTCATTTCCTTGAACAAAGTCTAAAAAAAAAAAAAAATCACTGAACCTGAAGCTGGCGAAAATGCATCATAGCCTAAATTTTCCAGAGTTTATCACTCCAGCAATAATTTGGTTTGGGTGATTTAAGTCCACTTTAGCTGTAAATTAAAGCATGTGCACGAGAGTGGGGTCCATCTGCAAAGTGCAGGCACAACAGATGTGGGTTTGGGGTCGATTAACTCAACTTCTCTGAGGGTGTCTATGTTCTGTGGTGAAACCTGGTGTGGTGACCTCTGTCCTCCCTTACGGTACAAAATCTGTGCTGTCCTGGGTTGTCCCTAAACTGAAAAAGCTTAACATCCAGATTTTTTAAAAGCCTGATGTTATCAAATAGTCGAGTGAAGAATAAACTCTGTGGTGTTTGTGGAAATGTGACCTTCTAATTAAATATTAAATAATGTTATTGTAAATCCAATTGGGAATAAAGTTATTGCATCTGAAATGTGACTGTGGAGTTTGCAAATCCTAAAGTCAATCAAGTTTGTGTATCAGGAATATCAACTACTTACAGTGAACTAAGACAAAAAGAAATTGTTGCTTGTGAACAAAAAGTTTGATATGGTTCAAAAGTTATTCACCCTAATAAATATTCAGTTGCCAAAAAAAAAGAAAAAGTTTTAAAAAATAATAAACTATTCCAGGACTATTTGCTTGAATGATTGAATGAATTTACCCTAGTTTTATTCATCCAAGAGTGGGTCTGGAAACAATAATTCAGACTTGTTAGGTTGGTTCTTCTTCCAGCTCAACATCTTTACAGTTGCATGACTGACAGGTAATTTTACTGTTACAGTTAAAGCCTCACAGACTCATGATAAGGATCTCTAGGATCAACTTTTTTCCTGCCAGAAAACTGTAATCAACTTTTATTTCACACCACTCTGGATGAAAAATGAGACCAGTAAAGTCTAAAATTTGTATCAGGAGTACAACCCTGCCTTTTGTTAAAATGCTACCTTCCAGGGAACTCCAATCATATTTTTAAAAAAAGGAATCACATGTTTGCATCTCAAACTAGCATTTACTTTTTAAAAAATTACATTCTCAACTGTATTTAAAATGTTGCAATCTACTTTCAAACTGCATGAGCAGCTTTTCAGTGTCCATAAAAATACTTACTTTGCATCTTTTCACCATTTTAATAATAACTGAAGCCAGAGAAATTTCATACTCATATCAAAAGCAAAACTAGAGCAAGCCAAAAATCATCTAAGCAGTATGTTATATCTCTGATTGCACCGCAGGACTCTCTTGAACATGCCTGTACTCCTTTTATGAACACTCTCCCTGATGTGAGCCGTGACATGCATGCTGAGTTTTGGCAATAATATACAACTTTTTGCCCAGTTCTCCTACTCCCTTCCAGTCTTTCATAAAGGAATAAAGAAAATACCCTAATTCAGCAAAGTGGCTGAGATTGGGGAACAGATCTCATTTGTGATTTATGGAAAAAATACAAGAGCTGTTCGACAAAAATGTGTGAGGGTGTTCCTTTTACACAGCAAATTCAGTTCATTCTGTAAAATACTAAAAAAAGGGGGAAATAGGTGCTACCTCAGCTTGTAAGAAAGTAAGCTTGATGAGCTCTCCGAATGTTCATCTTCAAAGCATTCTTCCCTTCCTTCATATGTAAACTGATTGTATGGCAAATACAGAGGTGTGGACTTAGCTGAAGGAGACTGCGAGGCCTCTGTCTGCGATGTAGAAGGACCTGGCTGCTGATTTTCATGCATTTTCACATCGCTGTGGTCTGTCACTTTGGATAAGATCCTATCAATGGTTTTGTAGTAAGGCCAGTCAGGTGCCACAGTTTCACTGTCAGTCATGCATTTTAATTTCCTGCAAGAAAAGGCATGCAATGTTAAAGCTTGTTTTCCTACAAAAAGTACTTTTCATACAGATCTATTGCAAAACATTTGTTCTGGTCACATTTAGGATTCGAACTGAATGCTTTTAATGAGAATAAAACTAGACACTTTTCTTCTTTAACCTCCAGTGAAGTCTTCCAGGTTTTTTTTCCTAGGTTTGACCTGTAATAAAAAGTTGCGTGTAAACCCCAAATGAAATTCAATACAAATAAAGAACAGTACAACATCTGATGGAAACAGGACTATGTTGGTGGTTGAATAATTTTCTTCCCCTTACAGAATACCCAACTAACCAATCTGACAGCAGTCCCTGACAATTGCAGTAGGCAAAATACCACAGCCTTTACTAAACTGTGGGCAGCCCTGTCCTTCCACGCTTCGAAGAATGAATATTTATTTTCTATAATGAATACAAGTGGCTATAAATATAATGCATATCCTTTTTCTAATATTGCCTCAAAGCCCTGAATTGCCTTGGTAAACATCCTTGTAACAACCATGAGATACAGACATCTGTTCATTTGTTACAGAATAAAGATCAGTGTAGGCAAAAGTACAGAATATCATTGATTTACAAAAAATTAAAAAATGAAAAAATAAAAAAGACACCAACTGAAACAGTTAATAATGCATTAGAAACAGCATGCACAAAAACATTACAGTGGACTATCGACCATGACCTTGTCTTACACCTGTAGCTTATTATGAGATTTATTATTCACTCCTCAGACAAGTTCACTGCTACCCCAGTAGGTACCCAGTGTTATTTTATTTTCTTTTACTGAGAAATAGAAAACTGAGGTATATAGATGAAGTATACATCTCAAAGAAGTTCCAGAGCCCAACTAGAGTCCCAAATGTTCTCTTCATTTGCCTTTCCCAGTTCATCTCTTGTTACTCTAAATCAAAATGCGGGAAGGGAACACAACAGGAAAAGCAAGACCAATGACAAATGCTCAATTTTCATAAACCAGATTTCATTCAAATTAACAAAAAGCTGAGTCAAATCTGATTCTCACAGCTAGAGGTTTGCATTTGCAGGGGAAAAGAAAAAAGGGATAAAAACTATTCCTGGACACCTGGCCCACCCTCTTTTTATAAAGGCCTTTCAGGTTTTACATTCTCAGAATCCATCCTGCCCACATCAGTCCTGCAAGGGATAGAATTAAATAACATGTAAACATGAAAAAAATGGTGCCAAACTTAAAAGTGAGAACTTGAATTCTTCCTTTTAAACCGCTCTCAGCCCTGAATAAGGGGAAATTCACTAGTGAGAAAAGAAGGCAGTAAGATTTGCTTAGATTTTAAAGCCATTTAAGGATTCTTTTTTCCTTGTCCTTGCAAGGTCTGATGAGCTTTTCCAGCTACTTAGAAATGCACATCATAGTCCTGCAAAGCAAAGCCTCACAGCCATCCATACTTTTATGCCCTCAATGCATTCAAAATTTTAATTTCATACATATTTCACAACCTACAGCTGCAATTTCATAGTCAGAGAGCATCGAGCACAGCCTACAAATACACGCATATCCATCCCAACACAGACAGAAAATAGCTAAATACAGGCCTGGCAACAACCATCAATTAATACTGATTATTTTTAGTCCAATTGTTTAGGCCATTTGCATGAAAAAAACGTATCAATTATGGCACTATAAGCTAGTAGCCAAGTCAATATGCCACATTGGTTTGCCTGTGTTGAAACCCCCAACGTGTTCAAGCTCTGGGGTTTAAAACTGAATTTCAATTATGCAGTGCATTCTCCGTGGTCAGCCATCCCCAAAAGCCAAGGGTGACACATCTCAGCCACTGCCAGGTCCAGCAGCTGCATCAGGACTTCATGGGACACGGTTTGAGCCTTCCCATTTTGCAAAAAATGTGTCAAAAAGGACAGGAATAGCTCAGAGCTGATATTCTGCTGACTGCTCTGGGGACAGGCTTGCATTTAGCCTAATGTCAGCAGGAGCCCCAGGTGTCCCTCAGCAGAGCCTCTGCCCAGCCTGGCCATCCCTGCCGTGCCAGTGGGCAGCATTCGGCCATCCCAGCGGGAAGATTCTGCATTTGTCCCTGTTGAATTTGATGGGGCAGTGTCAGCCCATTCCTCAAGCCTGTCCAGGTCCCTGTGAGTGGCAGTCCTGCCCCCACAGGTGCAGAGTGCAGCCACCCAGTTTGGTATCATCTGCAAAACAGTGAACATGCCCTCCACCCTCTCCTTTGGATGGCTGATGCCGAACAGGACATGTCCCAGTGCACAACCCCTGCAGTCCTCCCCTGGGAATGAGTCTCTAGGCAGAACACAAGTCATAAACAGCTGCTCTCTCTCTGCCCAGAGATCCAGGCAGCTTTCTACCCAGTCCTTCAGTCTGGAGTATAACATACCAGCATGGATATAAGGGTGCTCTTGGAGACTGTGACAGAAGATTTTGTACTGTCGAGGTGGACAATACTTTGCCCTACCCTCATCCAAAGACCTAGTCTTTTAATCTCAGAAAGCAAGCAGGTCAGCCAGATGTGATTCAGTGCTGGTAAATCCCGTTCTGGCTATTCCCAGTCACCACCTCCTCCTTTATGTGACTGGAAATTGTTTCCAAGATTGCTTGTACAACGGTCTTCCAAGGCGTTGAAGGGAAGAACTTTTAATTCCTGTTCCTCTCTTTTCTGAAGATTCAACAGCTTTTCTTCAGTCCCCAGGGACCTCCCTCAATCTTCACAAAATTTCAGAGATGATTCCTGACTCAGTGCTTTCCTACTGCTGGTATTTCTGATAACTCTGCAGCAGGCACACCCAACTAAGACACCTGGGCAGCGAAGACTGAAATAAAGACACCAAGAAGCCTCAGCCTCACTATTTGCATCTCCTTTCATTAAATCCCCCACCCCTGTGGTGATTTCAGGGGCAACCCAGGTACAAATACAGGCTGGGGGATGAAAAGATTGAGAGCAGTCCTGCAGGGAAGGAGTTGGGGGTGCTGGTGAACGAGAGGCTGGGCATGACCCAGCAAGGGGCTGGAAGTGAACAAAGCCAACCATTATCCTGTGCTGCAGCCAGAGCAGCATGGCCAGCAGGGCCAGGGAGGGCATTCTGCCCCTCTGCTCTGCTCTGCTCTGCTCTGCTCTGCTCTGCTGACACCCCGCCTGGAGGGCTGCAAAACCACTCAGAGGGCCAGACCACCTCTCCATGGAGACAGCTGAGAGAGCTGGGCTTGTTCAGCCTGGAGAAGGCTCTGGGAAAACCTTCCTGTAGATCCAGACCAGACTTAAGGGAGACATTTTCAATGAGGGTGGTGAGCTGCTGAAACAGGCTGCCCAGGGAAGCTGTGGGTGCTCCATCCTGGCATGTCCAAGGCCAGTTGGCACTGTTTGGGCTTTGGGCAGTCTGGCTTAGTGAAGGTGTCCCTGCCCAAGGGACAGGGTTGGAACGAGATGGTCTCTAAAGGTCCCTTCCAACCTGAACCATTCTGTGATTCAATGGAAAGTTTCCAGGACTAAGTATTTTGCCTGAGTAGGTTGGTACCTTCCTCTTGTTGTTTGAGCTCAGCTGTGCACCCAGACCCCCTTTTTCACAAAACTGTGACAATTTTGAAAGAGAGCTGTAGCTCATTGTCTGCTCACAGAGCCGTAGAGTTGCAGTTATATAAACCCAGGTATTTCTCTAGCTCTCAATGCATTGAATGGATACTAATCCTTCTACCTCTGACTGCTTGCCATAGCTCTGAGCTAAATAAAAGGGATCACTACCAGGAGGTAGACAAGCACTGTGTTAGCTCAAAAGCAGCACCAGCGGCAGTCATCTACCTGCATGGAGTCTGGCTCAAACACACGGGAAAAAGGATGAAACAGAGGAAGAGATGAGAAGATAAGGGGAAAGGGAGTGTCGGTCTTTTGGAGGAGAAGTAGAAATGCTGCAGGTGGAGGTAAATAGGGAGAACATTCCCTGGAACAGTGTTGATGGTTTAACTTTCTGGTAAAAACAAACTAAATAGCTACCTTCATATAACTAATATCAAGTTCCAGGATTTATGAATTTTAAATATTTTTTTTCTACAACTGCCAGAAGTCCAGAAACCCTGGTGAGACAGCTGAGAGCTTTTACCTGCATTGAGGGAAATGTAATCCTGGAAAAACTGGAGTCTAAAGCAGAGATTAATTTACTCCTGTCAGTCATTAGTGTAATTCATCACAGCAATCTTAGCTGCTTCCAAGAGACAGAGTTGGGGTTTTGTTTGTTTTAATAAAACATGAGGATGTTAAAAGAAACAGGACAATACGAAGGCTGGAATGCAATAGTCCAGAAATTTTTTTTTCAAGTGACCCAAACATTAACACTTTGAAATTGGGCAAATCACTGCCTGAGTGAGCAAGCCAGGCAGAAAAAATGAGGTAAGAAACAGAGGTAAGCAAGAAAGTCAGCAGAGCTTGCAAAATAAATTCACACTGAGTTTATCTAGACCTGTTGCTCTTTCATGAGGCTCTATTAAAATCCAGCTGGGAGCAGAGGCAACTGAGAACTCTCTCCAAAAACTCAGTGATCAAAGTCAGATTTCCAGTGGACAAATACCCAAAGCATGCCAACCCCTTTAATTTGAAAGGTGATTGCTTGTGTTATTCCAGAGAAGTGAACAAACTAATGGGCATTGAAATCCCACTGCCAAAATGCTCCAATGAATAGACTGAGACAACTGTTGAGTCATTTGTGCTGCCATTGACCTTTTTTCAGATGTTTTTTTCTGTGCCTATTAATCCACCTTCTAAAATAAAATTATTACAGTATTATGTTCTAAAGATGCTTTTTTAAAAATTATCATTATCTAGTCAGCAAAAAGCAAGCAATCTAATAACTTGCTTCATTTTTTAGGTTTTGCTCAAAGCAGTATTGCTTTATTATTATTATTATTGCAGCATTTGATATTACTACTTGCCTTAAGGAGTGGATACAAGATCCATCTCCTGGGGTTTCTAGGAAAAGCTTTCAAAATAAATAATAAATAGCAACTGTTTATGAACCAATCAATGGTGAGGAAAAGAAAGATGTATGAAAGTACAACATTAAGTTGTGCATCTGCTATAAATTGTTGAAATTAAAGAGAAAGATAATAAAATATTCAAATTCAACTTTTTGCAGTAATTTGGCCGCACTCATATTTTATCATTTGCTGTAACAGAGGTCAAATATTCCAGTTGCATAATGTCATAGAGTATAGCAACGGATTACACAAGCAAAAATGTTTAATTGCTATCATGTACACATGAAAATAAAAAATTAGACTACTCTTTCATTCAAATCATGAGACTGATTCAAATTTACCAATCATTAACATTAATTGACTGCGATTCCAATCAAAGAGCAACAGCTGCATCCTGTTTTCTAGGCTTTGGGGAGGGTGATGTTTTTGAAAATAATAAATTTGCATTCACACAGTTCTTATTTTTAAGCATCAGAAAGAATCAGTCAAAACTGTGGACCACTGTGCAAGCTGTGCAAACCCTGCTTCCTTTTTATAATCCAGCGTGCACGGTGTCGGTGGCAATATTCTACCAGCACTGACAGAGCACTGTTGCTCAGTGAGATCAGCACATTAGCAGTGACAGGACAGGGCTTTCTTTCAGAGGGAAAAATTAAGGTTCACATGAGCTGATAGCCCCGAGGAGGCTGCGTGACACAAAGAACTGGGCACATACTCTGATGCTAAACCTCAAGAGCTGGCACGCTAATCTCAGGAAAACTTTTGATGACCAGCACATCTGAGAGCTTAACTTTGAATTCCAGGAAGCTTGACTCAGCCCTTCCTTCTTCCAAGATGGATGAATGGGGAGGTTCATGCAGCTCACCACACAGGTGTCTTTGAAGTGGAACATTAAAAACCTGGTGGCTGATCTACCCACAGCAGATATTTCAGATTTTACAGCACTGCCTAAAAGCAGAATTTTACTCAAATACACCTGCAAAAAGAATTTTCCTTCCACCTATGGTGCTGTGCAGAATTTTCCACCCAGTCAATTTCCACGGTGGATGAAATGGTCTCTTAAAATACTGAGACTCCAGTAAGAATTACTTCAGGTCATGGTATGTTTTTCCCTGATTAGTTTCCTCCAAAGGCACTTGGACTACAGCAATGCAGAGGAATAGAGGAACCACTGCCAGATCAGTCCATCGTCTCGCTGACTCTCTTCTGACAAAGGTCAGTGCTAAATACTTCAAGAATGATTTTGACAGACAGCTTTTGAGGGCCCATTCACCCATAAAAGCACATGATGATTTTTCCATCAACAGCCAGTAATATCCTGAAACCTGCTGTCTTTCATAACTCTACCTAATTGGAATACAAACAACATCTGTATTTTTATTTAATAAATCTAATCTTCAGTAAAAATAATAACAATAGTAAAACAACCTGCTGCTCTCTTGGTGTCAACGATTTTTAGTGGCAATGAGTTCCACATGTTTATTATGCCATGCAATGCAGATTTATATGACTTTAACTAGTTTTACATTTCTTGCCTTGCAATTCTAATAAATAACTTCTTGTATTATGGCAAAAGAAATCCGCTTTGCATCCTGAAAAACAGTGCATATTTTTATGTACCTCTAAAACACATTTAGTATTCACAAACTTTTCTACTTCTCTTAGTAAACAAAAGTTTCCACATCTCAGCCTAACTATTCTCTAAACATCTCATTCTCTTGTCACCTCGCCGAAATATAGGGCGGGCAGAAATAAACACAAGAATTCAAGGAGGAAATAATGAGATGAAATAGATTTCTACATGGCATTTTAACACTTGAATAATGTTTTCACCTCAGATGGGGAGGAATGGGATTTGATTGCCCTAAAATTGCTTTTGTGATAGATGCTCATGCACCCTGAACTAAACCTGAGCTCACTTTATCTGGCAGCACAGGACCCCACACAGGATCCAAACACACCCAGAACCAGGGTGAATACCTGGGCTAGGAACCCCTTCTGAGCCCCCTGCCACTGTGCACACCCACACGGGTTGCCCTTGCTGCAGCAACTGCAATAATGATTGGCCAAGAAACACTCCTGCCCTACTTATGCATATGTGCATCTGACTTTGACACCTTCTACTCATAATGAACGGCTTTCACTGAGCAGAATAAAGAAAACAATATTTGCTGAGCTGCCTCTTGGAACGCCATGGCATCCTCTAACTGGAGAGCGCCACTACAAATAGGTTCAATGCTTTCTGTTTCAGATCCTTGCATATTTCAGATCATCAATATCTGTTTCAACAGATGTCCCAGGATAAGACATGCCAGTGATAGCACTTTTAAAACTGAACTTGGTTGAAAAGACTAGTAGAAATATTCAAGTACTGTTTTTTTCCTTTTATGGAAAAAATATACATATATGTATTCATCCATAGACGTATGGGTAGTAATTTGTAGGACAGAGGTTTTATGTTCCTTTATGAAATTGTGGCACATAGCTAAATAATATGATCTGATTAAATATTTTAATGCAGTTCATTTCTGACTGTTAAAGGAAGACTAGAGGCCACTCCACCTCTGCAGCACTGTTAAGAGTTGCCTAAAGAAGTAAAGGATCCTGAAGTGGGGGAGAAATAAACACTCAGGTACAGAAAATCCCCCTCCTCGCTCCTGCTACTGGTGCTACATTCTCCTGTGTCACCCTCACTAACCCAATGTAATCATTACTCAGTATTATCTCAAAATATTTTCCTGCTCTCAGGATCTTCTTTTCCAGTTTGTGCCACAGTGCAGTGATGATGCCCAGAAATACAGTGATGGAAATCATCTTCCTCAAGTGTCCTGCAGGCACCCAAATGTGGATTAAAACTCGGCTGCCTCACAGCAAAGCCAGCAGTCGGTGGCTACTCACATCATTTACAGTTTCACCACAACCTTCCCTATCCTCACACACCACCTAAAAGCACCCAGAAAACCAGAAATTGTAAGTAATAGCTTCTGCTTGTCCCTGCTCTCCATACCCCCTCACCTTGACAGCAAAGCACACAGGCGTGCAAACAAACAATAAGAAGATGCATTTCATATTCCAGAGCACAAAATGAAACAGCTCTGTGACAGCACGAGGCAGTTTTTAACTCTCCTAAATTAGCATCTCAATCAATAAGCAGGGAGCTGCAATGCACTGCAAAATAGAAAGGCAGAGTGCCAACATGCAACAGACGCAATCTTAGAAGTTCACAGAAATAGAAGGATATTTTTTAAAAGTGCAGTTCCTCACATACACACACACACACAGAGTGCATGCATGCGAGCGATTTTATTTCTTCCCTTCCCCCAACGCAACTTTAAAGTAAAAACATTAATTAGGAAAAAATGAGACTCTCTGATTGATGACAACACTGTAAATTTAGAACAAAGGCTGACAGAAATAACCTATTCCACTTGGCAATTATGGCACTAAACTATCGTGCAGTGTTGCTGCTACAGACACCTGTAAAATCTCAGTGCCGCGAGATGCAATTCCCAGCAGGGAGGACTGCAGATTCAGCAGACTAAGCAAAAGCCTGGTAGCCAGCAACTCCCGACTTCTAAATCTGCATCCGAGTGTGAATTGCTGGGAGATGCTGGACAAAAATTTATCTTACTTCCAGCTTGCTCATCTACAGTCTGGGTGAAGAAAACTGTAGGGATTACAGCAGGGTTGGTAAAACATTTTGGAGACGTTAGCATTTGCTGCAAAACATCAGGTTTAATATTATGGCAAATGATGTTAAACATTATGCTTGTGGATCACAGACATGTAGAAGGACATTCAAAGTTAAGGGGTTTACAGGATTTTCCCTAGTTTTCTATTTGATGAGCAGTCTCTGCATTAAATACAGTAAGGGTGCCTTACAGAAAAGCGAGCAGTTTTAACATGGTTGCCTGCTGTAATAACCTTTTTTATTATTAATATGAGCTTTGAGGAGAGATTAAATAAAAGAGTCACATATTTGATTTTCTTTCATTACAAGCACATAGCTCAAATCACCACTCAGGATTTCCACTATGAGGCAGTTTGTGCTTCAGAGAGATAAGAATTAAAAAAAAAAAAAAAAAAAAAAAAAAAAAAAAGGGAAATATTTCTGTTAAGTTCTAATTATTTTTCTCCCTGCAAACAACAAATGCACAAATGCCTCGCATTTTCTGAAGCCAACTTCCCCTCCTGACTGCTTGCCTGTTCTTTATCATCCCCTTGTAGACACCTCCGCCCTCCCCCCGATTCCTTTGGAGCAGTATTGACGGTGCACATTGATTCTCTCTGCAGATATAATAGTTCTTTCACTGCTGCTGCTTATAATTATAGCAATGTGTGTCACTCAGTAATAAGACATTCAATTATTCTTGGCCCCGTGAAGTGTAACCCTTCAACTCACGAGACCAAAATCCAGGAGCATCAGCCCCCCCAAACATCATTCTGTTCTAGTTTTCTTTTTTTTTTTCTTTAACTTTGCCTTGCAATTCCAATCCTCAGTGGCCACTTGAAACTGCAGGAGTTTCACTGCAAGGAACTGGCTGCCAAGCTAACACAAGCAGTCCCCTCAGCAAAGAGCAAAAAAAATAAATCTCTTTTCCCCATTAAATACATTTCCATCCCTCTGCATCATAACAACGCCAGCTAATTTTAAAGAAACAAAGTTGTCCCGGAGTTTGACACTAAATGGGGGGAAAAATTAACAATGACGTAACAGCACTGGCAAGAGAGAATTTTAAAAGCGATATGAACAATCTTTAATCTTTTATCGACAGATTTCCTCTAGGAGACTTCTTTCTGAAAGGCAAAAATCACTGCGCCATCCCTGCTAAAATCTCTTAAAATAAAAAGAATTAACTGAAGCTTACCTGTACTGGAATGTCATATTTGTAATTTTTATCTTTATTTCCTCTCCGTGGCGAATTTCTCCAGTCATTTCAAAGAGTTTGTTAGCCATTTTCTCATAAACTTTGGCATTCCTTTTAGTTTGTTTCAGCTCATCAAAAAATTCTTCCCAAACCAGCATTAAACCTCTCATTTCTGCATCAGTCCAGTTTCTGGCCCTCCTGTGTTTCTCAGTCTGAGAAGAGACAATGTAACTGGGAATTTCTGCTGCAGCCATTGCTGACTGACCTAAAAGGGTTTTAAAAGAGGACACTTAATATAGATTGAGTTTTTAGTTTAGGTTTTTTGTAGTGCAAGACATGCATATGTGGATAAAGAATTTGAATGACAACAGAACATATGAAACCTTTTTGCAACAGCTTGAAGCTTGAGTGCACAAAATGGGGCCTACATCTGACAGGCAGGAATTTAGTTAAAAGCTTTTAAACAGAGAAACGTCATTTTGATGTCACGTTTCCATAGCAACAGAGCAACTGCATAAGCTACAACAACAAAAACCTTTTAACTGAAAGCCAAAGAATCAGGACAAAGTTGACAGGCCATCAATATTAAAGCTTTTAAACACTTTAGGTTTAACAAAAAAAAAGATCTATGCAGCCTTTGAGAAGCTACTTTTAAGTTTCTACTTCTTTTTTAGCTTTCCCTTACCTTTTAGGCAGACAATCTGCTAGCAGGGGGTCATGGTCGCCTGAACGAGCTTTTAAGTTGTGCCTTGACAGACTCTCTAGGAGGTTGCAAGGACTGAGGCCATGTACACACACAAAAAAAAAAAGCTTTTTTTTTTTCAAAGATATTCTGCAAAAAAGAATCAGCCAGCTTTATGAAAACTATACATCTCTAAGCTAATAAATGTTTAAGCAGGCAGGCTCATTAAAAAGGACCCTGCATCTGGGCTTTAGAACATGCAAAAAATAGTATTTAAGTGTTTATATAGAGGGAAATATATACAAAATTTCAATATAAAGCCACTTTTTTTTTCCCCGAGATGTTTTGCTGCTGATAAGCACACACTGCAGTCCTGTCAGTATGAATTTGCCTTTGTAGGTATGTATTACTGTATGTGTATTTTGTATTCCTGGTAATTTAGATGCTATTTATGCAGCCTGTGTTCTGCCTTAGGACTGCAGCAGAAGCATTTCACCTGCTTTATGGGCAACCTAAAAGGATTATTCAATGAGTTAAAAAAAGGCTGCGAGATGCTTAGAACTGTGAATAAATTGCTTTGCTGTAAAACAAGCATTTCGAGCTGGTTTTTCTATAGGGCTAAATTGTGCCAGCAGTTATATCAGAGAAGCAGGGCTTATTCATTGTATTAAACACTGCAATACAAGCAGTGGGCCAAATCCTGCCCCACTTACACTCCTGCAATCTGACAATTGTCTTCTACAGAAGAGTGAGATGCAGGAACTGCATTAATTCCAGCACTACAACCAGCTAAAGAGAAAGATGTTCATTTCCTACAGTCCCAATAGAATCGTGTTATGTAAAATATAAATAAATAATCCACGGACCTTTCTTATTATTATTTTTCAGTTTCAGCATATAACAGCAATAACGACCTCACTGCAGGGCATTTCCTGAAGATTAATGGCAGGCAGGGGTTAATGGCCTGAGGCTCACCCAGTCAGTCGTTAATCCCCAGGAAATGTTCTGTGCCTCAATCCCTAATGCTTAAGTATCCTATAAATTGTAAGTCTTCTCATAACCACATCCTTGATCTTAACAATAGTTTAAAAATGCACGGCTTGGTTTGCATCCTGGAGATGGCAAAGAGAGCACATAATGTTCCTAAAAGGTACACTAGTGACATTTGCGGTACCATTGCCTTCTTTCTTTTTTATTTATTCCACTGCATATTACAAAAGGTACAACAGCACACCACAGAACAAGGTGGGGATGTGGGGGGGTAGAATTACATATACTGTACATAGGAACTTCCACCGATCCAAACCCTGAACACATCTCTGTCAGAAATATACCTGCTGAGTCACTGCCTTCCTAAGGGGAAGAAAAAAAAAAAGAGAGAGAGAAATAAAGAAAAAATCCCCTAGCTTCCAAATAACTGCTTTTAACTACTAATATGACAGCCTAGCAACTATTACCTTTAAAAATGTGTAAATAGCAGCATATGTTGTGATGATGATCTCGCATGGTTTGTCTCTTGGGTGGCCAGCTGGGAGACATCACATGATCAGGGGACAGATGGTGGTCAGAAGAGGATCAGCTGATGACACATTCATTTTATTAATTTATTGCTTTGTTTTGAAATTCCCATCACTTAACCTTGGGCTTCAGGCAGCTCTGTTAATAAAACCATACCAACCTCGGCTGCCTGTGGTCACAGCCGGTGGCTGGGGATCACCAGGACGAGTTTAAGGAAGCAACGTGGTGTCCAGGAGGGAAATACCATCGCTCTGGGTCTGACCTGGGACTAACGCACACTCCTGCAAAGCCAGGCTTGCTTTTCAACCTTTAATCATCCATTAGAGGTTTGTTTTTCTTCCTCCAGACTTTAAACCACCTACGTTGTGAAAATGCCGATTAGTGCCACTGAAACCCATAGCACGATACACACAACTTGTCAAAGCCCAAAGATACGTGTGGTCTCTGCTTTAAGGATATTTTTAATCCAGTTTCAAGTACAACAACCAGGACAGGGTGGATGAAAACCTTTCCAGCTGCAGCAAGTTCTTTCTGCCACAGTCCGCAGCTATTCCTTCCCCTCTCCATCCACATGTGCCCGGCATATGTGCTCCTGCTCCCCATGCTCCGCGCTGGCCCCCAGGCCCCAGGATCTTGCAGGAGGGGGGTGGCTGTTTCCCTGTGAAATTCACATCTCAACTTTTCTATATGCTGTTTCCTATTAGTGTGCTTGACAGATTGATATAGTGGCATAGCGCTATTTAACATCTGTTAAATAAAAGAAATGCTTTCTAATAATGCCTCCCTTATTCCCCTCCTCTCAGCACCTGAAGGGAATCTAAGTTTGGAGGAATCAGGTTCTACCCGCTGCTCTGAGAAAGTCGTTGATATTAATTATGGAGACCCCACATGCCTCCTCTGCCTCGCCAAACACATGTGCCAAGTGGTTGATAAAGTGACTGTTTTCCTATGCAGAGCTGAAAGCAAGAGAAGTTTTTTATCACCAAATAACTCCTGCAGTCTTCATCAGAGCCAGGGGAGGGAAAACACACCTCTCCAGGCTGTGCCTGTCTCAGCTGATGTCCTGCAGACCTGTGCAGTCCCTGGGAGTCACTAAGCCCTTGTCCTGGTCCCTGAGTTGGGACAAACAGCTAAGGCAGGACCAGCAACCCTTCTAGGGGAAGAGCAGTCCCTGCCCAGGACAAGGGCACTGGGAGGAGAAGCTCTGTTAGCACTCGGATGCTTCTTGCCCCTCTCAGGTAAGAGGCCAGCCAAGATTTATCATCCACCTCAAAGACTGGCTGGTCACCAAACGCAGAATGACTGCTGACGTGAGGAGCTGCAGCTCTGCCACGCCAAAGGCACTGAGAGCCCTCCTGCACTGCCCTCCGACGCCCTATGGCAGAGGCCTCCAGCACCAGCCTCCTCTGGACCGAGGAGCAGCCTGCCACAAACACCCTGCAGGCAGCTGGAGCTGCAGCTGTTCTCATCAAAACAAGGATGTTAAAGTCTTGGACAGCACTGATAAACATAACAGAGCTTCTGAGCACACCTTTGTGCATGGCTTCCCTCTCTAGGAGAAAGTTGTTCTCCTCCACTGTCCTGCTCCCTGCAGTCCCTCCTCTGATGGGAGCTGCTCTTACAAGTCCAGAAGATATCCTTGTGAACACCTCAGTGTGCTTGAGAACCTCGCTCATGCCTTTCTTCTCAATGCACACCAGCTCAGAGGAACATGAATTTAATAATCCTCTTGCAAATCTGTTCTTCATATCATCTGTCTAAACACCCTACCTTTTTTGCAATCATTATATATCAGCTTGAATAATAGTTCTCACAGCTGTTCCACCTTTCATGGTGATCTCTAAAGATAACAAACCTCAAACAGTGTAGACGGGTTTATAATTTGCAGATGTGGATCTAATGAAGTTCCCCCATAAATGCTGCTGTCACGGAGTTCAGACAACTCCATTAATCCTTACATATCTGTTGACTCTACCTCAGGTGATCTGCGCTAACTGGCTGTGCGTACACCCTTCAGCTGTGCAAGGGTGGGCAAATGCATGCCAAATAAAACTTCCTTTAGCCAAGTTTCGGGGAATGGTGTTTTCCCCCGTGCCTGCAGGGGAATAACGGCTCCAGCCACTCCAGCACCAGAGCCCAACCCACAAACTGTGAGCCACTACACTGTGATTACAGAAGAGCATGTCCGGTCCTGCCGATGAGGACTGTGGTGGAAGTCAGGCAAAAACCTCTGGGCAAATCAGAATTTATTCCATTAGGACACAAGAAATCTCTGCAGCTTCTCTTAAATGTACTTCTGTGTCAGAAATCCACGTGGGAGGTGTCTGCAGGGATGCTGACACACAGGTCGCTGCCTGTTGGGATTTCAGAGATGGAAGAACATTAGCTTTGGTTCAGGGAAGTCTTGGTACCAATTGGCAGCAAACACCCTTTTAGGCAAGAACTTGGAGCAGTGACAGCAGGAGGAGGAGTTTCCTGCTGAAGGATCATCACCCCTCAAAGACACAGGTCCAACTCTAAAACACGAGTGACACCATTTTGTAATGTCTTGATTACAGAAAACACAAAAAAACCCCAAAACTCCACCAAAAAAAAAAAAAAAAAAAAAGCTGCTTTTGTCCTTTGTGTTTGGGGCAGGCTGTTGAAGGCAAGATCATCCAAAGCACAGACTGGTCACTGCTCCTTGAAATCCTCTGGTCGGGCCCACCACGAGCGTCACACATGGGTAATAATAAATCCTGAAGCTGGATAGTGACTGCAGAGCACGTGGTCATTCTCTGGAAATTTCAGTGCAGACACACCTTGATAACTCTGTGTAAAAGGGTGCAATACAAGGTATGTGTTTGTGCGAAAACAAAGCATTTGGAGTTTGCATTGCAGTGGGATACTATGCTGTAAGTTCCAACAGGCTGCATGTGTTGGGAGGCTGTCTCTTGCCCCACATTTGCCATCCGCTGGGCTGAAAGGCCCACTTGCTAAAGTCTTACTGAAAATTATGGGGTTAGTATCTCGGATTGCTGCCTACTGCAATTTGCAGATGGTCAAACGCAATGCAGTTCCCCAGTACACACAGACTGGAGAATGAGACACTGGGGAGCAGCAGCTGTGGAAAAGGCCCTGGGAATCCTGGTCCATGGCAAGTCAGCAGTGCCCTGGCAGCCAGGAGGGACATCCATGTCCAGGGGTGCATCCTTGTGGATCCCTTCCCACTCAGGGTCCTCTATGATACAATGATCCTCTATGAGAGAAGAAACACCCTATGAAATATTCTGTGGGAGAGTAAATATTCTTCCACTTCTTCTGAAAAGCTTGGCCAGAGAAGATAGGCAGGGACAGATGATCAGGAGGAAAAGCTGTCTTTTGGTCTCCTCCATTAAACCAACAATGAAGCTGCTGTGCTCAGGAGAGTGCTGGGGACGAGGAGCTCAGCCAGAGGTAGGGAAGCACCTTGCAGTGGTGCCTGGCTTGGGAACTCCATGCACTGTTCAGTCCGCCTGTCTCCATGGGTGATGGAGTCATGTGGGTTTGTAAAGGCTCAGAAGTGACAGAAAACCATAAGGCTGAGAACACAGAGCCTCCAGGTCAGCGTTGTGGAGCTGCACATGGACACAGCTCGTGCGGTCCTACCACCTGTGAGGGAATTTTAACAATACAGCAGCATTTGCAAAGGAAGCCCAAAGCTACCCAAAATGCAGGAGGGACTATTACAAATACAGAATGAAAAAAAAAAATATTATTCAGGCTGTAGAAAAACTGTAGGTGACTCAAGATACATAAAAAAAGGGCAGTCCCTTTCCTCAGAGGGCCTGCAACTTAATTGGGACACGCCACAAGGGAAACAAACAGGAGAGACCAGAAGGGACAAGTGACAGCAACACATCACTGAGCAAAGGACATTGCATGCCTGAACAGCTTTTATGTGCATCTAAAATAAATAACACCTGCAAAGAAGCCTGACAGCAGAAATGGGTGCTGTGGAGGAGGCTGGCTGAAGGGAAGGCATCCTGGCTGACATGGGGCAGAGAAGATTTTGATATGACAACAATCAGAACAAAAATAACAAGAAAAATAAAGGTTTCCACACAAAAGCCCTGCCACAGGGCTGTCTGAGCCTGATGCTCAGGCCACCGGGCAGCCTGGGGGGACTGTATTCTGGGAAGGTGCAGGTGAGCAGGAGGAAGCTGGAGAGGTTTTTTATTTCATTTTGCAAAGCAGCATCCTCCTTAAATTTCACTGTATTCAGAACATTTCCCAAAAGCATTTTGATCTTGCTGAACTGGCAGATTCTGACCAAAAATATCTCCTTTGCCTATTTTAGTAGTAACCATGGAAGCCAGCTTTGCACCGACATTCAGTTGGAGAGAGGATGGCGAGAGACAGCGAGGTGAATGCAGACAAGCTGGGAAATGAGGCTTCAGCAGTTTTCGTGGTCAGATCAGGAAGCATTGGCAGGCAAGGGGGAGAACTGGAATTACACAGGGCTTTAGAAGAAGGAGCTCATGGACTGCAGGGAACCCAGAGAATTCTGTTTGGAGAAACCAGGTACAGACTGGTATGTTGATAGAAATGCAATTAAAAATTACAATACTGAGGGAGTTTTTAAAATTTTTTTTTTTTAAGTTTTGCAGAAGCACTCATGCTACAGACCCTAGTTTAGCATATTGGAGAGGAAAAGAAATCCCTTATGTCCAGAAGGTACAAATAATCACTGCCCAAGCGTCTGGCACTTACAATATTATGCAGGCAGGATGCCAAACTAGATGGACTTTGAGTCACACATGTTCCTACATTTTCAGGCATACAGGCAGAGACAGACCGTATTTTTAAAAAATTAGTTATACAATACTGAAAGCAAAGGACATCAGTTCTACATGTGTCCTACTCCCAGTACAATTTATACCAAACAGAGAATTTCCTAGATTTCCTTACTCTTAAGAAATAATTTTCAGGTCCTCAGCATATGGAACAACTCTGCAGTACATAGTATCAGACATACTCCTTTTCTGGCAAGCAAGCAACAAATCATATTACAATGAAAATCGCTCCATTCCCAATGAATGATTTCCCAAATCCCACTTGGAAGAAATTATTTTGGCCCTGCTTACTTGCTGGGGTTAGTCAATAAGTTCTCCTGCCTTTGTTTAGTTTTTAGCACATTTGAGCAAGTTACGTGCTGAAAAGTGTCTAATTCATTAAAAACTGCTCCTACAATGCTATGCAAATATTGCTCTTCCAGAAGTGAATTCCTCTGAGAACCTGTTCTAAACACTTCGCTTTAGACGTAAACCACGAGTTAATCCAGTTTGGATTTGAGATGTATCACAAAAGAAGAAAAAGTAATCCCCGTTGCGCACAAGTGTGCCCTGCGCCTTGTGCTGAGCGACATTCCCGTGACTCAGCAGAGCACGAGGAAAAAGCTGTGTCACAAAAAATCAGATGACGGCAGCAGGTTTGATCCTGCTGCTGCACATAGCATCACCTGGGCCCCAGCAGGAATTAATGCTGCTGCTGTCCCCCCTCGCTAACTGCAGCGTGAGAGGCAGTGCTATTCCAATAAATGCTGGGAGGAGGTTATTGATGCCTTGATCCTTTAGCCATCCCCAGGTCCCAGCAGAGAGGGAGTTGAGCTCCAGCTGAGCCCCTCTGTGCAGCGCTGTGGCAGCAAAGCAGCAGAGCTGCGAGGATTAAGTGGCTTCCAGCTCTCTGTTCTTGCAGAAAGAAGAGCAGCATGGGCCCTTTTCCAGCAGCCCCAGAGGAGCTGCAGTGCGAGTTGCTGGCAATTCCCTTCCAGAAGCCTGGCCTGGCTGCTCAGAGCCTGCTACCGGCTTGGCAGCCTGCAGCATGCACCTCACAGCTGTGTGCATCCCTGCTCTGCCTCTCCCTGACTGCCTGCCAAGGCTGGCAATGGACACGGGAAGGCTGGACCAGCCTCTTGTCATCCTGCCCTAACCCAGAGCCACGCTCCAGGTGAGCCCAGCAACCCCCAGGGAACGCCTGACACCATCCATGGGGGACAGCGATGGGATTAGATCCTGCTGTTCTGCAGTTTAATCACCCACAGGTTTTCAGAATAAAACAGCGTTAAAATCTGAAGGTGTCTGCCAAGTGGAAAGGCAGGAGCTTCTCTGACTACCCTGCCCTTCTGCTCGGGGACCCCAGCCTACCCCTACCCTCTCCCCGCACACAAAGGTTCACTCAGCTCTCGAGCCCCTCAGAGGAAAATTTAAAGATTTTTAAAAAAATATTTCAGATAAAATATTTAGGGCACTGGAGATTTTCGTATCAGTTCATAAAAGATTCAAATACTAAAATGTAAATGGTGTTTTGGGTATTACTGCGAGGCAGCCTCAGGAATGGAAATTCAAGAAAAGTGTTGCAACCTATAAAGTCCAGATAGTACTCTTAAAAGTATTTTAAAAGCCTGCCTCATCTGAGAGCTGCCAAAAAGGTAAGTAAAACCAAATTCATCAGCACCCTCATGCTGTGACAGCCAAAGAGCTTATCTGCTTAAGTGGCTGCTAATGGAAGTTGAGACCATGGAAGAGGCAGATGCCATTTCTGGGATGGGCTGACAGCAATGTCACAGCAGCCATGTCCTTACATTGGGGGCACACACACCTTCCAAGGCACTGAACTACACTTTATTCCCAGTGCCGTGCTCAAAGTGTTTCAGGGGAGGTAAGTTCCCCTGACAGACACTGATGGGGCCTGGGAAGTCATGTGTGGTCTGTGTTTGCAAATCGTTCCCCGAAAAGGATGAGTTCTGCCCTTGTGCAGATGATCCACACAAATGCTTCAGCTGCCACAACACTGGGTAGTGTCTCCAAATAAAGACAGGATTGGGAACTCAAGCATCAGTTCTCAAATCTCTTGATAGGCAGGAGGATGACCTATCTCAACACAGAAAGGTTTATTGCAATATGCATGTGTAATGTTGCCCCTTTTAGCACAGGGATTTGCAGTATTTGGGGTCCTGTGATCCCTCTTGGTTAAAGGATGCACAATCTTGTTCACTGGACATCCCAGGGACATCCAGGAGGGGTCATCTACCCCTCTCACATCTGAGATCTGAGTGTGCCCCTCCAGCACAGCTTTCTGCCTCAGGACCCAACACCTCCCCTCGTTGCCTTCACCGTAACCTGGACTGCAACTGCTACATTCCTCCTTGACTCCTGGCTTCTTCCCCGTTTTCCCCTCCCGTTGTCTCTCTGCTGTTTATCACACACTGCTCTTCTCCAATCACTCCCCACCCACCAGGGCTCAGTTTATATTCCAGCCTTAGTGTGGTGCTCTGATTCAGGCTTTATCTTCCACCGTTCCAGCCAAAACTAAACCACGGACTGTGTCCTCGCTTCCCCTCTTGGCTGCAGTGCGACGCTGCCAGCAACCCTTCAGCCCACAGAGCAAGGACACATTTCTGAGCTGCCCCAGGAGCATTCTGGCCAGCCTGAGGAAGCCCTGCCACGTCCTTTCATGAATTCTCCTGAACTGATGCACACCCACAAACCACATTTGGATGCAAACTTCTCCAGGTCCAAGACCCATTGTCCAACATCACCAGTGGTTTTAAAATCCTGCCTGGTGCATCTCATTCAAGGTGGAATTCAGTGTTGTAACCCAGAGGGTGTGCCCCACGTGTGGGTCTGTGCAGGGAAAAGAGCATCATTTGCTTGGCTGTCAATACCCACTGCAGTGTGGTTATTCGTGGCATCACAGAGTATCTCAAGTGGGACCAGGATTCATCAGGATCTGCAAGTTCAAATCCCTGCTACCCACAGCACTACCAAAAACTGAACCATGTAACCAAGAGCATAGTCCAGACACTCCTTGGGCTTGGCCAGGTTTAGTTCCCTGACCACTTCCCCAGGAGCCTCTTCAGTGACTGACCACCCTCCCAGTGACGAATTCCTTTCTAATGTCCAATCTGAACTTCCCCTGATGAAAGCAAAGCTAAGACTATACCAGAAAGAGTGACAGAGTACCTGCCACCATCCATTTCTCAGCTGAATCAATCGTGCAAGTGCAATCAACAAGATTAATTTAAATTATGGTTTAACTGGCCTCAGTTCGCTTGTGGCAGATTAGCAAGCACTCAAACGACTTTTTTTTGGCAGAAAAGCTGCCTACAGTAGGTCAGCAAAGATTTTTCTGAAGAGCAACAAAACTGAAGAGCTACAGACCAGATTTTCAGTACTGGAGAGCTGAACCTATTTCCAGCCCAACTCCACAAGGACCAGGCATATGCAGCTCAAATAAGAAACCTAACCAGGATGTTTGAGGGGAAAGTGCAGACCTGAAGTGTAGGGAACCTAAAACCACATAGATGCAGGAGACATGCAGAGTGAGAAGAAGCAAGTACAGACAAGCTGTCTGAAGGGAGTCCGTGGCAGATGTGAATGGCACCAGGGAATTCTGATTTTCTTTCATCCCTTAACGTTCAGTTGACGGATTTCTGTACAGCTAGAAGGAACACTTCTGGATCCCCGTGTTCTTAGGAAGTCTTCAATTGCTCGGAAGGTTGGGATTCTTTAGTTATAAAATACAGCTTTAATGACTGTAGGACAAGGGACCTCAAAAAGGAAACAAGGAACCACCATCTGATTGCAGAGAAACAAGACTAAACAATTTACAGAAAACCAAACCAGTTCACAGCACAGTGTCTCATTCTCTTTTAGTGGCCAGTGTTTTCCGTTCTCTGTGCAAACAGAAGAACATGGTGTGTTTCCCAGGGGAGGCAACTGCTATTAGGGGCAATTGGCCAACTCCAAAGGACTTAAAAGGTCAGCCCTCTTCTCCCCCCACCTCACGCCCCTTATTGTAAAAACCACTTGGGCTGGCTTTAGATCCTGTTTTACTGTGGTTTTAAAAGAGCTCAACAGCCTGACCCACAAACCTTGCCAAGCAAAGGCAGAAAAAGTACGATCGCGTCTTGTCAGCATCTCACCAGCCACAGAGATGAAAATACTCCCCACGCTGACTTTAATGCCTGGTACAATATCCCAGCGGCTGAAGCCACTCAAGCACACCAAAAATGCATCACAGGCAGCAGCCTAAAACATTCGATGCTCACGTCATGGTTTTCTCCATTTGCAACCTCTCTCCTCTCTGCACACTGCACCTCATGATAACTGGACAGGCAGATTATATTAAAGCTCGTGCCTACTCTGTCAAATGATTTCTCATCAAGTCTCAGCAGGAACTAATTGAAGATTAAACTAATCATTCCTTGAGGCCTCTTCTGGAGTGTTTTATCACTTTCTGAGAATCCATTAAGGAGAACTTCAGTGAAGTGCTGATCTGGCAGGACCACCGAACGCACGAGCTGGAGTGACTGGACATCCCAACACACGTCTGAGAAACGAGGACTTCAGACATTCCCTATAAATGGGACAAGACAAACCCTTATCCACTTCTTCTGGCTGTAAAAACCAGCCCAGCAAAATGGCAATAAAGTGTTCTCCAAAATGCGATCCCGCCTTCCTTAAAACAAAGGAGCAAGTCTGACGAGCTGCTTGATGTTACACGAAATATTCCCATGGAATTCTCTGATTTTCTCTGCCTCCTGAAATCTGGGGAGTACCACAAGGAGCCACCAATTACCAGCCAGTGCAGCTTGTGTTGATCCCTGCTTTAACCTGCTCCCACAATAGCCAAATTCTTTCATCGGCCGATCTGTAGCTTCATCCCTGACCTCTGATCCGCCCCGTGCCTCTCTGGGTATTGTACACAGCTATCAGATAACAGCAATTGACATCCAGGCTTCCTCCAGCCTCGGGGTAAAAGCCATAACCACTGGGGCATGGCAGACCCCCACATGAAAAAATTAATGTACTTTTTCTGCAGTGCCTTGCAGGGTTAAAGGAGCCATTTAACCAGAGATGAAAGCCGAAAGAAAGGTCCAAAAAGCTTTTTTTTTTTTTTGTTTTGAAACAGCAGAAAACACCCCCTGGAATGGCAGAGCCAGATGCTTCACTCAGTAATAAAATTCATGGTCCCTAAAGCAGGATCACACTTACTAGTGTTTGGTTTAAAAGAAATACACATTTTCAAGCCTCTTCTGCCGTAAAAGCAGAAGAGAAACCTGAATATCGGTCACCACAACTATCAGGAATATTTTGAGAGTGCTTTATACATCTCATTACTGTAAATGTTCTAGAAACATTGTTGTGCTATATTCTATTCTGTCTCCCTATGTTGTTTTTATCTTACAAATGAAACTCCTTAATACAGGCATCACATACAAGTTCCCATCTAAGCATTTAAAATATTACAGACGGTGTGAGTTATCAGTCAAAGTTACTGGAATCACTCTCACTTTTAAGATAATTTAGACACCTCTCAATACTTTGAACGTGCTACAATATGGGAAAGCAAGATCAGCTTTGGTTTAGGTTATTAACATATTATGATTGCAGTGCACTCAGAAATGGTAAAAAAATCAACTCTCTTTCATTCCCAATTGCTCAATTCAGTACGAAACCACAGTAAAACAGTAAGCAAATCTTGTGAATAAGGTTTTCATTTAAACTTGACAGAGAGCCAAAATCTGTGTTGCTATTTATTTATACACACACACATATATAAATACGCACAGTTTTTATGCTTTTTTATATATATACACGTGCACATTATTTTATCTGGTTGCTTTCTGACACTAAATATTCCAACATAAGTCTTAGAAGAGGGGAGGAAAGAACAGCTGAATCAAGACCGAGCCATGGCCTCACCACAGAGCCCAGGGAAAGGTCTCTACATGCACATTAAACCTGAGAAAGTGGAAGAGAATTGTATATTCCCTCCAAAAATTCAGAAATGCATTGCATGTCCTTATAGACTGCACCATTTCAGGACAAAACCAAGACTACTAAAAATCAAAACCATGCTTGGATGCCACAAGTTGTTTTTCTGTGTCCTGTAATGTTCCATAAGAATCACCAAAAAGAGAAATTACTTTGTCTGTAAGCAGCATTCTCATCAGGGAATTCTGCAGGTAAAAGCTTGGGGAAATGATAGGTCCAATATGGAGCTGCAAGAAGGCATGTCCCCCATGAGGCACGATAAATTGTTGGACCCTTAAAACCATGAAAAGAAGAAAATTTAAAAGTCAACACATTTTAAAATGTACCCCTCCAGCCTACTGGCTAAAATCTCCAAAGTGGTCCATCCCCAGAGCACCCTCAGGGCCAGAGCATCAGAAGGAATGGAATGTGTTCAAGGACAAAGCACTGCCCAGCCAAAGCCTGTGGAACCCAGGCCAGGGATCACCATGGATGTCACATCAGGGACCCCTGTGCCCACAAGGTACGAATCTGTGAAATGATTCCCTACAAGGGACCCAAACAGTGACCAACTCAACCTCCTCTGGCTGAAGAGAGACAGCACAGCACCTTCTGCATACTCAGAATTTGCAGTCCTGAACTGCTTGGCTCTGCTCCCTTCCCCAGCTTTCCAAAGGAGGAGCAGAAGGAAAGCACAGGCTCAACACACAAATCCTCACTTTTTGTAAGAGCTTTATGGTGTGGAAGAAAAGCTTCAGTACCTGCTGTCCCAGGAACAGAAGATCCTCCATGAGCCTTGCAGTCAGCGCAGGACTCCTCACAGCAGATCACCGACCCAGAGCAGAGCTTCGCCTCTGGGGAGAGAGAGTTTGGCAGGACAAGGCACCGCGTGGGGAGGGGACTGAGGAGACATTTCCTACCAACCCATGGGGAAAGTCACCCAGGCTCTGCCAGGGGTATCTTGCAAAGCTCTAGCGAGGTGGGTTTGGTTTAGTTTTCAAACTCTAGTTTGAAAACTCCACCAAAAAATGTCTTCCCCATGTTATACCCACCACAAATATCCTGAATCGGCCCATTAGCCTCCAACAACTCACTGCTGTGTGCTGAAAGCTGCTCACTTTAAGCCTAAAGACCACGACAGACATTCTCATCTGCACATCTTACCGCTGCCAGCAAGAGGTGTCCCTTTAAAAGAAATTACAGTCTCACCCAGGGCACCAGCAGGTGTAATTTTTCCCGAGTTTTCTCATCTGCCCAACTTTTCCATTAGCGTGTTAACACTCAATGCTCAGCCTGCTGTCCTTCAGAGGATCACAAATCTTTCTTTAACATATGGTGGGTCCTGAAGGTACTCTTATCTCTATTTTACACAAGAAGGCAGAGACAGGGGGAAATTTTCTAAAGCTTCTAAATGACTGTGAAACTGAAGTAATTTTCAAAAGAGAATTGAACACTCCAGAGCTGAAGTTAACCTTGCACGTCCTTCAGACACATCTCACAATGAAACGCCCTCAATTCACTTCAGGCAAGGCCCTCAAAGCCACACAGGGACCTGAAGAGTGTCACAGCAGAAATTTCCAAGTCTAAAATGCAGAGCTAAATGAGCTATGACTTCTCCTCTGCGGGTGCAAAAACCCATTTAAGGGAAACCCATTTAAGGGAAACTAATTTAAGAGAAACTCATTTAAGAGAAACTCATTTAAGAGAGACTCATTAAAGAGAAACCCATCTAAGAGAGACCCATTTAAGGGAAAACTCATTTAAGAGAAGGACCATCACCTATTACAGGTAATCTCCGCAACAACAAGGGGAATAAGCAGTCAAAGATCAATATGATCAATCAGCAAGCTTCAATCCGTTTGTTTTTCAGGTTCTCAGTCTTAAGTAGATTTTTCCAGCAGCTAGCAGGTCTACATGTCATAATGTCATTGGTTAGTAAGATTACTTGCCACACTATTATTGGTTAGGTGTATACAGCTACATCATCTTACTCCCGCCTGCTCATGGTCCCCAAAATCTGATGTTCTGTATTCTTTTGACCACAATCCCTCTTTCATAAACTTCGGTACTTTCCAGACCACCAAGGACATTGTCCTTGCAGCTTATCCTCAAGGTTTTGCCTTCTGCTCGCACAATGCCCATTCTGTGCTCCGCAGGGGCAAATCCTGCAGAGGCAGAGCCTCTAGCATCCCGTGGCCTTGCTCTTCGAACCATTTCTCAACACTCCCCTCCCTCCAGCCTAACAGCCCACAGGAGCCCACTTTTCCACCAAAAGAAGGTTTTTCAGGTACCTCAAGTTTTCTTTCCTCCATGCTGAGATCCAAGCATTGCAGCCAAGCTGAAGCTCTCAGCACTGATGGCCGCGAAGCCCCCGGGACTGGAGAGTCCTGAGCATGGCCAGGATTGAGCGCTTCTCAGCTGGCTCTGGGGTCACTGGCAGGCAGCAGCCACCCCTCAGCTCGGTTTAAAGGCTGCAGGAACAGGGTGTGGCTGGGGTGGCACCGAAAGAGCCCTGCAGCCAGGGCAAGGTGGTTGCAATCTCTCCCTGCGGATGGAGGCACTGGCTCTGGACTCTGCCTCCAGGGCTGGTTTTGATTTTTATCCAGAGATGTTTTAATGCAAATTTCATAGTCAGCAGCCTTGGGAATGCTGCCAGATACCTGCTCCCCACCTCCCTTTAGGGAGGCAGCAGCCAGGCCCCCACTTGCTTCTCCTCTCCGGGTCTGCGAATCCTTCCCCGCGCCATGGCACAACTTCAATAGGAAGGGCTGAGAGGTTGCCTACAGCCTGGGAAGGGACAGGTGCATTTGAATATCCCTTGGGAGAAGGAGGACCCAAACCCAAGTTCGACCACTTCTGAGATGAGTATTAAAACCATTAAGTTATTATATGAAAACCACCACACCGATCATTTGTATCTCAAGCAGCAAGCGCGAGGCTGAGAGCTGAGACCTCGGCAGGTTTGACTCCCCTGTCCGGGTCTGGAGCTGGCAGAGTGTGGGAGCTGCTCGTGGGACGCAGCGTGAGACAGAGCTGCCATGGGCTACAGGAGGGAAAGGGTCTCCAGGAGCCTGAGCAGACACCAGGAAAAGAATTGTGGAGAGAACCAGATCCTGCAAACAACTCCTCTGGAAATCACCACTGCACATCTGTTCCCACCATCTGAAGTCCGAACGTTACTTTAGGGTTAAAATGTCAAACTAAAATCTCTCTTATCACCACCAAAGTGCTTTTACCTTGAATTTTTAAGCATTTGTTTAAGCTGAGGTTAAAAAGAGCCTGGGCTCCTTGACTGCTAAGCAGATCATGAAACTCTCCCGAGTACAACAGGCTAAAGAAAGTTTCTATAGTTTTCCCAACGATTTCATGCCTAATTAGCTCCCTGCACCTTCTTCATCCTCAAACTGAAAGAGCTTAGCTGTAAAGTTTAACTAAAGGCATTTCTTAAAGGAATTTTTAGAGTAGCTGTTAGCCAATGTGTTTTTATCACAACCCAACACAATAAAGTATCAGCTAGCTCTACGTTTTATTGTTAGGAAAGAGCGTAATTAAAGAGCAAGTCTACACATGAGTTTTTAAATACCGTGAGCCTGATTTTCTTCAAATTCGTTGTTTCTTCCAATTCTTTAAATATGCATTTGAAAGAAAAGAAGGACAGGGAGCACTATTTGGAAGTTGCAAATAAGTATTTTGAGAAAATAAGAACATTTTAATCTCACAGAAGCAGACTAACCATAAAAATAGGAGGTAAGAGGTAAAAAAGTGGCACTTTTGAACAAAAGAGAGGAGGTATCCTTCTAAATAGGGATAGATGAATATGCTGAGTAAATGGAAATATTTTCAATTAATTTTAGATATTTAACCAGACAATTTTGTAGGTAGATGTGTGCAAGACCTCCAGAATTTGTTTCAGGCCCATCCAGAAAAGAAATCTGACACAAGACTTTGATTTAGATTTCAGTCTCATCTCAGTGACACAGTCATTAGTTTATCCAGCAGCGTTAAAAGTGAACAGCAAGTGCCCTAAACCTCCTCCCACAGAAAAAGAAAGTGAGAGGTAAAATTCTCTGTCATTCCACGCTGACGATTTTTAGACAGAAATTCCCACTCACCCTAGCAAGGTGATAATTAAAAAATCTCTGCCAAGGAACACAACCTCCTCACCGGACCCCCGCAGCTCTGAGCACAGCTGCTGCTGGAATTTGCTATCCTGGATCTAGAGCATCACAAAGCGTTTGGGAGACTTGTGTTAGGAAAAAGTACACAGTTGCACAGAGATTAAATTCCTTGGAGTTCCCTTTTTTTTTTTTTTTTTAATTCTAAGGACAAGAAGAGAGAATCCTGCATTTTGCTAAGTCTGAACTTAAGGACAAACACGGCTCATGGTCCTTCCAGCCAAGCACCTGATGGCTGCAGAAGAAATACCACACAATTGTGTCTCCCCTGGCTTGCTACAGCTATTTTTTCAGCATTTGCAGCAGTGTGGGAGCATTACTAAGTTTAATATTGCTTTTGTCTTTTGGAGAGCAATGCCAGCTAACCCTCCTTGCACTATCGCATTATTTAACTAAATATCTGAACATTAATTATGCCACATGCCAATACAGAGAGAAGCCTTACCATCCCTAAATCAGGGTCAGGTTTATGCTTTTGTAACTATTACCTCTCTAAATATGCTCAGCTGGGATGAGCTGTACCCTCTGCCGTTGAGAAGGATTTCCCACGTGCATTTCATGGATGGATCCGCACCCCACAGGGGATATCTGAGCTCAGGCTTTTTTTTTTTTCCCCGCAGCACACCAAGGTGCAGATCAGAGCTTGCCTGATACCCACAGCAGCTGCTCTTTATCTGCCAGTGTGTGTTCTGCACCACAAAGAAAGAGAATCCAGGAGGGGAACCTGCTCATCACCTTGCTTTGAATCCCAGTGTGAGGAATGTGGCCACCCTTGTGCCCAGTGTCACTCTTCCAGCATGGGCAGCCACCCCAACCCACAGCTGGCACTGCCACCCCCCTCACTCAGAGGCAAGCAAGACCTCACGGCCCTGTTTAATTGGTTAGAAACAGAAGTGCTGACGTACCAACAGGCTGACTCCTGTTCTTACCTCTGCCCTCAAAATGGTTCCAGAGAATGTTTATCAATGTGGTGATAGGCGCTTTATATATATATAAAAATATAAATACATATGTAAAAATATATATATGTATAATATGTATTATATGTATGTATATCTGTTTCTAACCAATTACGGCCCTGTGTCCTTCCTCCTCTTTCACATCTCAGTCGAGACTTTTCCCCCCTGGCACTGGAGCTCAGCATTGATTTAAATCCCCACAATTTGGCAGCGTTTGTTTCTCAGACCGACTGCCATCATTCTCCCAACAGAAAGAAGGAAGCAAAGCTCACGTGAGAGAATCCTGCACTCCCACACAGCACTGTGCAGCTCTCCCACAGCACTCACTGTCCTGTCCTCCATGCCAGCCTACAACACCTTCACACCCTTGAGCCTCAGCTCCTGGGCACACATTCTTGGTGAGATGGACATCAGCACTGCAGAACTTCATCAGCGAAACAGTCGCTTCTGTGCTTGGAAAATACAGACAGAATCTGAAAAAAACAGCCCATCTAGCTCACACTTCTGCCTAGGTCAGTCACCGAAGATGCTCCACATAAGCTGGAGATTGGGTGTTGGTGTGGTGCTCAGTAGCCCTGAGAAGCAGAAACTCCAAATTAATGCTAAAAAAGACAACTTCTAGTCAGATTGAAGCCACGTCCCCAGACAGCAAGAGGGTGGCTCATCAGGAGACTGGTCTGGCCTCTGAAACAAAGGCATGAAATTCTAAATATTATTTTATTTGTTTTAATCAAATGGATGCATCAATGGATGCCTTTTGTGGGTGTGGCACTAACCGAGATAAACTTGTGTGCTTCAAACAAGACGCAGCACCAGAATTGCAAATGTCTTTTCCATGGACCAGGGCAGTACCTCAGCTCTTCTCTTCTGCCACATTCCTACTTTCACAGTCAGAGAGTGCCCAGAGCCTTTCCAGTTCTCCAAGAGAACTGTCTTCAGGAGGTACTGTAGTAGTACAGATGTAAAATGGTTATGTGGATCACTGAAGGCCTCTTCCACTGATTTGTGATGCATTTCAAGAACTTTACAAACAAGCAAATAACATGCATCAAGCAATGAAAATGAAGGATTTTTTTTTTCTAAGTAGATGATACAAAAGATTTCGCTCCACTTAAAACAGACATCCTCGATTAAAATTGTATCTGGCTACAGTGAGGTAGTGGTTTTGTTGTGACTGATTCACTGTTGCACAGACTTGATTTTTACTATGGAAAAAAATGAGTTCACTGGTGTGGAATTATTTCTCAAATAAAATAAAGAAAACTGATAAAAGGGAAGAATTCCTTTAACTATGGTTATATGAGGGATTTTGTCAGCCTAATTATTCTGCAACAGAAAAACCCCATGAACTCTTCTCTCCCAATGATTATCACATAACCTTCTCTCTGAACAATATGAGCAAAAAATTCCTCTGCACCTTCCTTCCTTTAATGAGGACTATGGGAAACAGCAGAGACATCAGACACTTTACATGCTTACCTCTCCCCATATGTCCCACAGATGCCAAAACTCAAAAATTTCCCTTCCTTGATGTCAAAATAAATACGAAAAAGGATTTTCACAAACATAAAAGAGACAGGCAAGGGAAAATTGGGCAGCTTTTCAGTGGATATGATAGATAATTCAGATGCGACCCAAAAAAACCTAGTTTTAGACTCTAGCTCAGATTTCAGGATGAGTGACACTGCTGAACAAGGGGGGAATGCGCAATAGGTGGTGTAACAAGAGTAGGACAGATGTCTACTGACATGTAGGCTGAGCTGAACAAGCTTTGTGCATTCAGGGACCAGACAATTCTCTGGCAGCGTCTGAGAAACACATGAAACACATGAAAAAGCTCTGTGCCACGGTGCCAGCAGGAGGAGAGTCTGGACACGGCAATCCCAGGGGTCCTTTCCAACCTGTGTTTAAATCTCTTGGCAGAGAAACCCTTCTGTGCCTATGGCCATTCTTGCAGCGTTCGTGTGTCCTATTTCTGCTTCTGCTGTGTTCCAGACACAGTGACCCCACTGTGCAGCACTTGGGCACACTGGGGATTTACATAAAAACATTTTTTGGCTTTATTTCAGGTCTTCTTTAAAGTCTTTAGCATCCTGTTTATCATCCTGATCACTACTCAGGATTGAGCTGAAACCTTCCAAGAGCTGCTCACAATGACAGCAAGGTATTTTCCTCAGTGGTGACATCCCTGGGGATGCATAATGTATGGTTCTTTTCCCTTTCTTCATTACTTTGCACATGTCTAGATTAGGTGAGAAAATGGAGAATATTCACAGCCAGTTTTAATTTTAACCTACCTTGAAAATGTCTTACTGGTGAGTTTGCCAACTCTCCTTTTTTTCCTAAAGCATTAGTAGGTAGTTTAACAATAGAGAAACCAATAGACATTCTTGCCACCTGCTGATGTCCTGCAATTGGACAAAGGGTGACTCAATCCCTACCCTCTGTTCTATTATCTTTAACTAATTAGAACCATAACCAGATCAAAACCACAGGAACAAATTCCCTTTTATTTCTTGACTGTTAGGGGGTTTGATGATTATTGATAAGGGACCTTGGAAGTTCAGCTATGCCTTCTCAGCTGAACTACCTCTGCTCAAGGGCTGCTGGGCTTCAAAGTACACAAATATGTGACAGCTTCCTTCTACGAAATTCATTTTTGCATTTATCCAATATGTCATATCTACAAGTCTTCATTTTATTTTCCATAAATTTGACCAAGACAGGCTCGATTTACCAGGGTACACAGCCCTTTAAATATCAGTTGCACTTGCCACCTTCACTTGCCACATCAATTATTTAGTTCATATCAAAGGAAACCATTCATTTAAGAGCTCCACATTTGGGACTCTTGGGTGGCTACCATGGCTACCACCTATTTTTATCAATAGTATTACGCATTTATCCAATTGTTCTAAACCTGTTCTGCCGACACTTCAGTTTAAAACACACTTTTAGATGCTTTCAGATACCAAAACGCTCCAGAAAAAAGAGATCCCTGAGATGTTTTATAATGAACAGCAAAGCAAAGATTTATTTAGCCTTGCTGTAATGGCCCTGTGTACTTTGAGTGTTTTTATTACACTGCAATTGCCTATCAAGCCTGCTGATGGACAGGCTCCCTACCCTTCATGTGTTTGAAGGGCTTTTCTCATTGTTTCTGTGAGTTTAGCAAGTTGCTCCTCAAAATTGATTTTACCTACTTTGTTTAACTTGCCTTATTTAACTTTCCTTATGCTCTTTTCTATTTTCTCTGTTCAAACACAACCTCCACATTCTGAAAGATGTCTTTTTACTCCTAACATCATTCTGCTCTTCTACTGAACAACACCAACCTTTCAGAGAGTCCCCCTCAATCCTTTGATAGAGGAGGATACACGCTTCTTTGAGCTCATATTATAAAGTCTTCTCACCAGCTGCTTGCTCTCTGCAAGTATCTTACCCTTTTAGCTGCTCCTTTGAACAAAAAGATTCATAAAATCATTAATATATTTATCTATTCCACCTCTTAAAAATTGTACTGTTTTCACAGGGACAAGAGAGCTGAGTTTGTCATGGTCATTGCACATTGCTCTGGATTAAAATCAATGTTGTGTTTTCCTTGTTACATTAAATCAGAGAATCAGAACAATTTTATATTGTTTCACATCCCTGCATTGCTTTCCCTGTTGTCTCTCACATCAAGGTCTTTCTCCTTTTCTGATCCTATGTTCAGTATCTTTGGTATTTCTCCATTTACCTCTGCAGAGAGAGGAAGGTCCTTTCTTCCCTTCACTGCTCTCTCTGGATAGCAAGCACCTCAAACAAATACCAGTCTCTCCTCCAAATTAAATTGCTCCACTTGCCAAGGCACGGGCAGCCCATATTTCCAAAACAGAGTCCTCATATTTTCTCAGCCAGCATTTTGATAAGAGAATTTTCCAGACAGCTTCATGACCACGCTTCAATCATCTCTGTGCAATGACACCAATTACAAACACAGTCAACATCAATATCAATATTGCCACCTCCACACCTCCCCGAGATAAGAAATGTATTCCCCTAGCCTTAATTTTCTTTGTTTCCCACAAGGGAACTGAAGTTCCCTGGAAGGGCAGTTTCTTCACACCTCCAGGATAGTTTGGATGACAAGCCTAAGAAGATTAGCTTCTGTAATGTTTTCTAAAAACCACTGTAAGGAGGATCACTGACACGGATGACTGATTTTCATCCAGGAGATTCTAGCATTGTTCCACTATCGCATGCATTTATTAGGATTTCATTTCCTTCTGGAGCCCCAAGGGAAATTTCATAATCAGCACACCTGGTATGTGTAGTATAAATAATTAAGGGGATGCCCTCTCTAACGATCTGTGCAGAAAGGCTGTTCTGCTGTAAGAAACGGCCTGGATCACAGCCTTATTAGAAGAGAGAACTAGGATTACAGGATCCTTTCCATTTCCTGACTTGAAAAACCTCATGAACATTCACTGAACCAAATGGAGTCAAGGCAGAGGAATCTACTCAATCAGTGTGTTTATGAGTTGTTTCAACATTATTCTTTCTATGCTGTCAGCATAAATGGCGCTGTGTCACCATTTTTCTATCCCACAATTTAATTTATTGCTTGCCTTAAGAAAAAAGATCATGACACCAATTGAGCTTATAATCACATCAAGAAATACACTTTATGTGACAAATTTGGCAATAAGCCAGCACGGCATGAACTGGTTTGATGACAAAATACTAAGGGCAGACCATGGTAAAGAGGACAGAGATCATGAGACGCCCTCCACCCTTGGCTTTATCTGTTCAGCAATTTGCAAGGGCTGCAGTTATTACAGCCAAAGTCTGGTGGTCTTTGGTGGTTTCGCCCCCAGACAGCAAAAGAACTAAGGTACCCACAAAGTGAACATTATCAGAAGAAGGAATTACTTTATTATCACAAATGGGTAAAATATGCAGGACATACAAATTCATGTCTGACAGCTCACACTAACACGTTGGTAACGTCAGCACAATTTTGATCTGAAGGAGCTCTTTTCACTGTTTGGTTTTTAGGGGTTTTTTTTCCTGAGAGTAAAGCCCCTCAGTAGCTGGACACAGATGGTATATCTAGAAACTTTCACTTAAGTGCTTTGTGCCTTTCTCTGCTTCACCAACAGAGCCCTTTGTTCTGAATTCTTCTTTCTGCTGCCTTTGATCAATTCCTTGTCTTAATCTGTACTTAATACTTACTCTACAGATCTCTCATTGGAAATATTTTTTTTCTTTCCCTAAACCCAAACTCAAGTTTTCTTTAAAGCTTCTAAAAAAAGTTTTATCATATCATGCGCTTCACTTCATGCTGCCATCTGTAACTAAAGTAAATGACATATTTGTGATTTGGAATCCAGTTTTGCAGATAAAAGAGGTTAAGCAGTTCATTTAAATATGCCTCTTTGATACATAACTGAAATAGATTCAAACACTGAGATTTGCTTACCATCATTACTCCCATTTTTCAACACATTAATTGGATAGAGGCAGTCAAATCAAGATCAGCTTCACATCAAGGACTGTGTTCTAAATTCTGAATTTTTTTACAGCTGAAACAATGCTAATGAATCATTTGTGACCAGAATATTAGACCTGATATGAACAGCACCAGACAGGCAACATTGTGTAAACATCCTCTCACCCTTTCAACTTGCCCAGTTACCTCAGGTCCATCTAAAGCTCTTACACATTTTTCTAAAGCAGATTTGAAAGACCTATGACTAATTAAATCTCTTGCTATTAGTGTGAGTAGGCCATACTTAAATTAAAATTTTAATGTGTTATGAACCATAAGCACATTCATTACCAGAATTTCTCTCACTCTAAAAATATAATTGGATACTGTAATTGGACTGATGGGGCACACCTTACACCTGTGTGTTGTTTCGGGGCACTGTGGGTGCAAGGGTCCTATAGAACCTCCACTCACAGCATGATAAAATATCATAGGATTATCATTCTGCCAAGACAAATACAGATTCACCTTTATCTTCTAACTTTGTCTTGGTAACATCAGTACCTCATCCCTCACTTTAGAAAAAGGGAAGGAAGAAGTTACCAAGGCAGAAGGATCCAGGCACCCTGTGATAAAATTCAGGATTTGGTTTCATGGCAGGCCTCTTCTCATCCTTCCCAGAGCAGCAGAGTGCACAGGGTGTGTTAAACACATTGCAGAAGGTTCAGCAAAAAGTGGGTTTCAGTTTAGGAAGTGATAACAGGTGGGCTCTGGGCACGTCTGGAGTGAAAAGCCCACTAGTAAATCCTCACAAGCTGAGCAATATTTCCCCCCCTTTTAGAAGTAAATGTGCGATTTTAAAAGGCACAGAATGGATTTGCTTCCACGGAACAAGCACTTGACAGCTTCAGGTGCTCTGTGAAACTCGAGACTCACCTTTCTGCTCCAGTGGGATCCCAATGGCCCTGGGCTGCAGGGGCACAGCTGGGTGAGCCCCTGACCCTCTGTGCTGTCAGTGCTCCCAGGCCGTGGGGACTGAGGGGTTAATGCAGCTCGCAGGCATACATTGGACTGTGCTGAGAGCATTCCACAGAAATGCCATCCCGAGCCAGCAGCCCCAAGGAATAGCCAACCTGACACTCTCTGTGTCCGGGCAACACAAATGCTCTGCCCTGTGAGAGCAGAAGCACCAGGGCACTTTGTGGGGCACTCATGGACCCTGAGAAACCTATGGGCATGGAAAATTCACCACTGTATGGACAGCTGCATAGGAGAAATAAAAAACAACCCTGGAAAGCCATTTATG
Organism: Origma solitaria; assembly: GCA_013397895.1. NCBI lineage: Eukaryota > Metazoa > Chordata > Aves > Passeriformes > Acanthizidae > Origma > Origma solitaria. Next base: position 4,188,429 of record VZRL01004627.1, read on the forward strand.
CAGCATTAGCTGTGAAAGTTGTACTTTGCTTTAAGCAGATTCATTTCGAGTTCCACCACCTGTTTAAAAGGCAAAATACTTCCTCGTTCATTTTAAAAGCTGTGGCTCTGTCCCCCGTTCTCTTTGCATAAAGATGTGCTAGAGACGCACACTTAGAGGCGAATAAAGACCCTGTAGCTGTACATATCCCAGATATTGATCTCTATCAGGCTATATAACCAGAGCTTTAGCTATCTCTCAGGAGTTTGCTGTAAAAGCAATTGGAACTGCAATTAACAACAGCACATCTTAGGATAGGGAAAGACTTCTAACTAGAAGCTAATTAGGAGGGCAAACACTGAAGCTTGTTAGCTGAGATGCTAATGAGAATTATACTTGAGTGGCAGCAGACTAGCTATTCAGAGTTAATTAGAAACCTCAGCTGATAGTATATTGCTCTTAAGAGCTTTCAAAACAAACAACTGGAAAAACTGTCCTGCAGCTAAGGATCCATCATGCCATGTTGAGTAATTCATGGGCACGGGGAACAGCCAGAAGATTACACTCAGGCATCAGGGTAATTTCACAGCGTGTGGAAAAGGTAGAGAGGAGGTTTGGAGGAGGTGCATGATCTCTTGGATTTTCTGCAAAGGATCTGCTCCTCCGTGGGTGGCGACCCTGGTGCTGCTGAAAACAGAAAGCTGCACCAGAGGGTGGGCAGGGGAGCTGCCACACACCACAAGTATCCTCAGCAGCCTTGTGCAGGAGCAGGACAAGGCCCTGGGCTGGCTCAGCAGCCCCTGGCAGCTCCCCTAGCCCATGCCCAGCCCCGCGCTCAGCTCTCACAGAGAGCTGCTGGGCACAGGCGAAGCTGCGGCTGTGTGCGAGTTGATCTCACCATGCCTTTGCCTTCTGGGGCACGGGAGGGTTTTGCTCTCCCCCTCTCTGTGCAAAGAGTAAATCAGGGGGAAAAACCTGTTAAATGCAACATGGCTGCAATGGGGATGGCGAAGTGTGGCCTTACCTGGGCTGAGCTGCATGGCTGGTTCCTGCTCTGAGCAGAGGCAGGGAGGCTAAGCAGAGGGGCTGCGTGTTTAAATGTTTCCTCTGTGCCTGATTGGAAGCGCAAGAGCCAGTCAGGGGCAGGGGAGAGGCTGCTAGACTCAAAGTAGGTTGCTTGTTTCAGGAAAAGGTTGGATACTGGAGAACCTCCACGGTGCGCACATGAAAACACATGAAAACATTCGGTCTCTCAGAGGAGAGAAATGCTCCGGAATAATCAGGGGATTTGCAGTTTTGTCGAGGCCCTGTTCGCATTAAAACTTGCAGCAATTTAAGCAAAACCTGGTTTTAATTCTATTTATTGAAACCAATTGCAAACCCATGTGGATACTCTTAAACAGATTCAGCTTTCCAAAAGCAAAACCACTGCAAAGCAGATTTCAATTAAAGCACAGAGCAGCATCCACAAATGGTTTTACACCAGTGTAATTAAATCGATTTCAAAGTTTAACTTTAGTTTAACTAAAGATTTCAAAGTTTAACTTAAAACAAATGTGACTTCTAATGCAGATGTGACCTGGCAGTCACTGGCTGTTGGCATATGGGAGGGTAGGGAACTTTGCATACTGAAACCTCTCTGTGAGAGTCCTGGGAGTGAATAGGTGTAAATACACCTTTCACACAAGCCTTTTAGTACCTGCAGTGGAAAGTGTGTGAAAGTATAAAAATTAAGAGTAGCCAGTAATGCTGTCAACTATAATCCATACATCCATTTCTTTCTTGAAGGAAAAAAATTCCTGGTGCATAAGCAGTATTCTGAAGAGACAAATTTACTTCACTAGAGCTTTGGGAACTCTCGTTTTCTTTCACCCGATGTTTTTTGAAGCAAGAGTCCTGGATTGTGGTTATTCAGGTTTGACAGGGCTTAGAAACGCTGACTGAAGCTAGAGGCAAAATTCCCCCCACAGCAGAGCAAGATGGCTCTGGGCATGACCATGCTGCAGCTCCCTGGAGACCATCCCAGACACAGCCACACGGCTGGGCTCAGCAGACAGCAGTGCTTTGGTGACCAGGACGTGATGGTGGCTTTGACAAACCATTTCCCAAATCCAAACCCACCAGTGGCTGCTGCCTGCCATCCCAGGGCTGGAAGCTTGGGCTGGGGGTGGCCTTGCACAGCTGCTCTGGCTTTAGGGCAAAGTGTAATGAGCTGCTCAGCAACTCAAACCAGGCTAAATAAAAGTACCAGCGGAGATTTAAATGCAAGTAACTTGTGTTAATGCTTCAGAGAAGGTTTGCTAGTGGGGAATGAGGGTAGGGACAGCACTGTAGGCAGTGCTAACAAACTGCTCTCCAGCTGGTGCTGGACACACTCCAGGCAGCACAGCACAGCAATGAGAGGCAGCTGCTGTCCCCTCCACCCTCAGCACTTAGGGCTTCTGGTAGATTGTCCCTGTATGAAGGGCTGTGAAAGAAGCCTTCCCAGAGCTGCAGCCCAGCCTGGAAGCAAACCAGGACAAGGCTCTGGGTGTGTGCAGGGTTGGTGTTGCTGCAGCAAGGTACAGCCCTAGGAACAGGTGGGCAGGGCTTGGATTTGGCCACAGACTCGTTAGTGTCGGTCTTCCCTTTGTGACCATCCCAGAGCCTGCAGTGGAAGGTCACTGGGAGCAGACACAGCATCCTCCACAGGGTATGTACCTCCAAGGAGTACTGGACAGTAACTCCAGGGCCTGAGTTGACAGTGAAAAGTATGTACCTATAAACTGACCATTAAAGGGTCAGTTTAGCTAAGACTGATCCTTTTCTCATAGCTAAAACCTGAGTTTTCTGGATATTTTATGTTACCTTGCTAAGCAATCTCCTTGCTCCTCAGACACCTTGAGCACAGCGATCAATTTCCCCCATGGATTCAGGAGCATGACACACAGTCTTAAACATCCTAGCAAGCATATGCTACAAACTCTACCTTTCCTCATTTGTTACGTGTGCTTGTTGCCATCTTCCCTCTGCAGGGATAAACGCACAGCTCTAACCCTGAACTTCATCTCTTTGCTGTCTCCAGATTGTGAATCCCTTGCGGTACTGCTAACTTCACACTGGCTTGCACACAGCATCCAACTCCACAAGAGCCCAATTTTCCTTTCAGGCTGATGATCTCCTGCTGCAGCAGCATCAGCTCCCCCTGCCAAGGCCAGCCCCCCTCTCCTGGCCCACGCTGTACACCTGCAGCAAAACGGCACAATCTGCGGCAGATTTTACCTCTTTTTCTCCCCCAGAACTAGGCTGCTGCTTGGCTTGCATTGCAGCTCCCTGGGGATCAGCATTTTAGCTCTGCAGGACATACTACCCCAGGTCTCTCTCTTGTAATGGTTTTAATTTTTTATCATGCTCAGAGCACTGCCTGCCACCTCTTAAGCTTTCGTATGCACTGGGGAATTTCCTTTGCTTGGCAAATATTCGTGGGTTTATCAAAGATTATGTCTGGGTTTTCTAATAATGGGGTTTCTAGTAATGCCTCTGAATTGACTTTTTTTTTTCCTAATTCGCAGTCTGATCTCTCACAACCGACATAATGCCCCAAAATTGCAACACTGCACCTTTAATCCTAGATCACTCACCAGTCCTCTTTTTCTTCAGGGAAGAAAAGAGAGGAAAAAAAGGTAGAATCAGGAGCAGAAGTCTCTTCTTTGTTGAAGTCTTTGGCCTCAGGTCAAGAAGGCTTTTCATGGGAAAGCCCTGCCGGTCCCTGGAGAACTTGCATAAAACCCCATTCTCTGCTGCTACCTTCACCCCTGTGCCCTCCAAAGGCAGGGGCTGTATCTGTTTTCCTGTGCTGCTTCCTTCCCTACACATTCATTTTTTGGTAATCAAGTACAGCTATTGCATCACGTGGGAGGTGACTAAAGGAACTTTCTGCTTAAAGAAACTACTGAATTTGTGATGCTGTTTTGACTATTCTATGAATTATTTGTATCTGTTCTGTCTGGCTATATATTATTAAAACAATTTGGTCACAGTTTAATATAGATAGGTTTCTACTCTCACATGTGTTAAGCAGTGCTGTATTTTCAGCATGACCTGCAATCCCAGCATGTTGGATTTCCAAAACATGCCACTTGTTTTGTCCTTACCACACAACAATCTGACTGTAGTTCAATTTTCACTTGGCTTCCTGTAGGTTTCTCTTCTCTCACGAGTCAGAGGAAGTCCCTGGACCCCACATGTCCATCTCTGCATCCCTGCCCGCTGTGGTGATGGCACAGCGCTGCTGTCCCCGAGCACATGGCACTGCCCTGCACTTCATTAATCATTTCTGCTGCTCTGCACTGCTCATATCTATACAATCTCATTCCCCAAGCCACCACTTGTGTCTCAATGCATTTCTCTTGTCCACTAACTTTATTCACTGCATTTTACTTCCTCCCCTTGGCATCTTTGTGTCCTGCCTTTGCACAAACATAGGAGCACTATTCAAATTGCTTTTCCTTGTGTCTCTGAGCTACCTCATAAATTTTCTTTGCTTGCAAAGAACTTCCTTCCCAGAAGTTCTACATAGTTCCTGCAGGCTGTGGGAGATGGAGAGGAGACTCCGTGTGTTATATTCTGAGCAGAAGAAAGTTTAATGTACCAATGCCCCATCAAACAGCTGTGTCAGTACAATGCTGGGGCAGAACTAACACATCCTGCTCCTCACTGGGACTTCTTAGCCTGGCCTTGATTCTGTAAGAAGGGCAGCACTTCCAGTGATCACTGGGCTCACATCTGCCCAGTTTAGACCTGTACAAACACCATCATCAAGGATCACAGATATTAGTGAGCTAACAACAAGTTCAAGTACTCTCCAGCATTTTTGCTCAAGTTTTTATTCCCATTAATCACTGCTGAGTTTGTCTTTGAAGATTTGTGAACATCTTGCACAGCTTGGCCATTTAACTGTGACTTTTCCTGATTCTTGGTAATACTTGTCAATTTTCCTATCAAAATTCATTAAAGGATTTTTTCCCTTCATTTTTCAAAAATAAGATTTTCCCTTAGCTTGGCAAGTCTATTCCTGTTACGATCCTAATCCTGCTAGAGAATGTGCATTGCTCATTACCCTTAACAACGCATCTACTTTTTTCTTGCTTTTCCTTTTTCTGCATGGCTGGCAGTTCTGCAGCTTTCCTCGTATGAGCTGAATAAAGCTCTGTTTCTGCACCCATTTATTTCCCTACAAGTCCAGCTGAGGCAGAAAGCCTAGCAGCCTTCCCCAGCACAGGCTGGGGGTGACCTGCTGGAAACAGCTCTGCAGAGATGGCCTGGGGGTGCTGGGGGACACCGAGCTGTCCCTGAGCCAGCAGGGTGTCATTGTGCCCTGGAAGGCCAATGGGATCCTGGGGGCTTTAGGAAAAGCAGTGCCAGCAGGTCAGGGAGGTGATCCTGCCCCTCTGCTCAGAGGCACATCTGGAGTGCTGTGCCCGGTGCTGGGCTCCTCAGGACAGGAGAGACACAGAGCTCCTGGAGCAGGTCCAGAGGAGGGTGACAAAGATGATGAAGGGTCAGGAGAGTCTCTCTTAGGGGGAAAGGCTGAGAGGGCTGAGCCTGTTCAGCCTCAAGAAGAAACAGCTGAGAGGAGACCTCAGCAGTGTTTATAAATATCCCAAGGGAGGGTGACAGAGGATGGAGCAGGCTCTGCTCAGAGGTGCTGAGCAGCAGGACAAGAGGCAATGGCAGAAATTGATGCACAGGAAGTTTCACCTGAATATAAGGAAGAACTTCGTTACTGTTCTGAGCCCTGGAACAAGCTGCCCACAGAGGCTGTGGAGTCTCCCTCACTAGAGATATTCAAGAGCCATCTGGACACAATCCTGGGCCATGTGCCCTGGGATGACCCTGCTTGAGCAGGGACCCAGATGCCCCTCTGTGGTGCCCTCCAACTTCACCCATCCTCATACCATGATTCTGTGAGAGTCCTCAGCCATGTCCTGAAAGGAATGTTCTCCCTCTCCAGTGGATAATCCTGTTGCAGCACTCCCTGTCAGAGTATTGTCATTAAAATGTCTCCATTTTGCCTGTAAGTTACCACATACTGCAAAAAATCCTCACTGAAGTATGTACAGGAGTATCCCCCAGAATGAAAGGCTCTGTACAAATTTGATAATGAAATGCCCATTTCATTTTTAGAACCAGATGAAAGGACAGATAAGAGCAACTGGAAACAGCTTGGATATTGCAGCTCTAGCCTCATAAGACTGTGCTTTTACCCTACTATTCTAAATATGTCTATTTTCAAAACAAAAATATTTCATAAGGAGTTTTATATAAGTGGGAGAGCTTTCATGTCCCATCTGAAAGGGCTCCTTGAAACAGATTCAAAAAGAAAACATCAAGGAAGACATTAGGACTGTACCTCACTCTTTCATCAGTATATATAGTTCATAATGCACATCAGGTGCCACGGGAACTGCTGTTCAAGGTTAGAGCAAGGTCCTTATGAAAGGGACAATTACTCTCCAGCGACAGATAAGGAGAAGAAAGTCAAAGCTAAACCGTGCGAGCGGAAAGGCAGGAGTGCTCAAAGTTAACTGGAAAAGCTACAAAAGCCTTTACCTCGGGAAGAGGCCACTTCAGCAGCCAGCTGTGAATTCAGGTTTTAATCGACTGCCAACAGTCCCTGACAGGCTCTCTGTCCCCACGGCTCAAAGGCAGAGCTGTCCCGGGTGGGAGGCCCACGGGGCTGGTGGGACACGGAGCCCACGCTGCACTGAGGGGCTGTGCCTGCACTCCGCTGGGCTGCTGTGAAAAAACCTGCATTCAGAACTCTTGTTAAGTACTAAATGCATAATAAAAGCATGGTTTTGAATGGAAAATGAGAAGAAAAGCTCATGTCCAACAGCACCAAATTTGGTGGAGGGCTCCAGGAACCCCAATCCCCCCCGTGCGAAGGTCTGGAGCCACGACGGCTCACCCTCAGTGGAAGAGGATGAAATTGCAGAACATTTAGACAAGATGGGTGTACACAAGTGCACAGGATGTGGTGGGATGCATCCATGGGGCTGAGGAGTCTGGCTGATGTCAGAGAGGCTGTGGCCATCAGCAGGGGCTCCAGAGGACTGGAAACAAGCATCACTTCTGTCTCCCAGGAGGAGGATCAGGGAAACTACAGGCTTAGCCTTAGGTCGATCCCTGAGAAGGTGATGGAGCAAATAATTCTGGAAATAATTTCCAAACATATTAGGAACAAGAAGGCAGTTGGCAGTAATCAGTATGGGTTTGGGAAAGGGTAATCACACCTAAGCTGAGAGCTTTGTTTGATGGAAGGAGCAAAAGTGGACAAAGGGAGGGAAGTGCAACTCGTCTGTCTTGACTTTAGCAAGGCTCGAGGCACTGTCCCCCAGAAGAGCCCCACAGACAAACTGACCGGGGTGGGCTCAGCAAGAGGCAGTGTGAGGGGCACTGGGATCTGGCAAATGCTGGCTCCAGGGGTGGGGCCGTGGCTGTTCAGGGAATAACCCAGGGTTAGCACTGTGCCCAGCTGTAGCAGGATGCTCTGCCTAGAGCAGGGTAAAAGAGCTCGACCAACACTCATTTCCAAAGCTCTCAGTGATGAACAGAGAAGAGGTTCTCAGGCTGCTTTTGGTGTTAGAACAATGCTGGAACCTGCCTCAACCCTGGTTAAACCTCCTGGGGAACAGTGCCTCCTGAACGACACTGGCACTGGTGAGGATGTGGCAGAGAAAGGAACCAAGTGACAGACAGTGCTGGTGACTTATCTGAAGCTGCTGAGCTGGCACAGCCAAGCTGCAGACACGATGACAGTCCTGGTGAACAAACGCAACAGGAGCCAGCAGCTCGAGCTCTGATCACCACCCATCTTCCCACCGCAAAGGAAGAGCAGGGACAGCACTGATACAGCAAATACTGCAGGACTGGGTGTACACAGGGCTGAGAGGGAAAAGCTCAAGGATTGGACAAGACCAAATCGAACCAGAAAAATAAGAAACCAACCCTCTCCCAAAAAGCATTTTGGGCAGGAGCCATCTTCATTCTACCAAAACCATTTTCCTGATGATTTCCCTGACAGCAGGACTGCTAAGCATTACCCAGCATTTAAAAATTTTGGAATAAGCTATGCCACACCAAGTTTCTATAAACAATCTCCAGTCAAGCTTTTTTCTTTTTTAAATCATTAAGTCAAGAGGTCAGTTTACAACACCAAAAACCAACCAGTGTCTGATAAGTCTTAATGTTGCAATGAATGTTGGTACATCAAAACTGTGTAACTTAAAAGAAACATCCTTTCAAAGAAGAAACTTTCTGGAATGTGATCAAGAAACCAAATAAGGCAAGAATATTACCTGTGAAAATTCAAAACATCAGACTCTCACTAGACAAAAATGCAGCAATATGAGGAGATGCAACTGTAACCAGAAAAACTTTTAGTATTTTTGATTTTGAGGAGAGGAAAATAAAGCACATTTGCTTTCCTCAAGTGGATGAAAGGCACCTGTATAAAAAGAAGACAGTCAGTTCTGGCTGACTCTGGAATAGTAATTTACAGGGAAAATTGTAGTTCAAAGAACAAAGAAAGTATTTACTCTTTTCATAATCAAATATAAAGAAACACTCAAGTTAAGGTCTAAGTCTGAGGATAAAGAACACTACCAAGAAGTAGTTTCAAGTTCTGCAACCTTCCTTCATATCACAGCTTCCTTTCCTTGCTGCTCTCTAAACACCCATGGCGCAAGAGCAAACTAAACACAAAGCTGGGAGCAACCTAAAAAATGCCCTCACACCTTTAACAACAGGAACCTTCAACATTTTTGAGCAAAATATGGTGAAGTGGGCACAGCCATTGAAGGTGAAGAATGAGAAGATGGTGTTTCCTACCATTCCTTTGCCCCTGGGCTGTGCCTTGCAGCCACATCACACGAAGCCATTTCCCACCTTCTCTCAGGAGGTGCCAGAGTGGTTCTGTCCTGCAATGTCCTTAAAAGTGTCACAGGTGCTTCTCTGTCCTTGGGTGCACCACACCTGTTTGGTCTCTAAGGAGAAGATAACCTCCTCAAAATCCACAAAATGCCATGATCTTGATAGATTATATATGATCTATCCAGGGGATGATATATCATATATTTTCTTGCATATATATTTGCACAGAGAAAAAGTAAAGACCTGCAACAGCAGCAATGAACCATCCAACTGCTTGTGGTTGGGAATATTGTTTTTTAGCAAACATGGATACTTCTCCTTGTCCGTAACTGGCCCTCAGCAGACAAAAGGTCCCTTACTCATATATTGCACGCACCAATACATCCTGCACAAGCCCTATCCTTCCTTCCTGCATCACATCCTGGAGCTCTAGAGCAGGAAAGCACAAGGGAAAAACCATGTCAGACAACCCCCATCACCACCCCTTTTAGAGCCCTCCTAAAATATCAACTTTTAATTATTTTCTTTTGAATGAATGCCCCATCTCATGACAGGCTTTGAAACTCTCTTCAAAATATGTCATTTAGGGCTAAATTCTTGTTTCTGCTACTCAGCTTCTAAAGTTATCCTGTCTACATGAGATTGTATAGCCCATAAAACATGACTAAGTACACATGAAATAATAAATTTGATCTCCTGTCCTGATTTTTTTTCATGTAATTAAGCTACACAGAACAATACAGTTTAATCATTGTTAGTTTGGGACCGGCATTTATATCTCATCTAGAGTTAATGCAGTCAAACTGAGAACAAAAGCAGTGGAGACAAAGGAAAGCCAGACCTCACTAAGTTAATAATTCGTCTGAACTTTGACGATATTTAACCCATCAGCAAAAGCACAAAAGAACTTTAAGCACTGTAAGTCTCACTGCAACAAACTGAGCACCTCATACTGTCACCAGTACATATGGCGCAGCAATCTTTTCAAGTGTAACACGATAACTCAACAGGACTTCTTACAACACTCCATCATCACCACCAGATTCATTGTTATTTTCAAAGGTATAATACACAGTTTGGATTTTTACGGCTTTAAGAAACATAGGTTTGCTTAATCCTGTCATCTGAGACAACTCAACTCGAATCAGACCAAGCTTGGTGTACCTTTCCCATGCAGGGATACTCTCAAACCCCACAGCAGGCCAGTGGGAGAGCTGGAAAATTAACCTGTCAGCATAATACAAGCCTCTGTTTACCACTGATAATGGAACTTGGTTCCAGATAATGTTTTCTGAAGCAGCAGGTCCTTTCACTATTACTGTTAGTGCTGCCTGCAAGTTTCCCAGCTGTCAGATCATGTTTCTCACATTTTTTTTTAAATATTATCAGATTGCACTGCAATGGGAACAGGTATTATCCACAAGCTCACATATAAGTAACTCCAGTACATAAATATGCTGCCTCAATGAGCACAGATAGAACCACAAAAGCAATAAAGCAGCAAAAGTACAGACTGAAATGTCAGTTGTGAAAGCATTTGATTTTGGTACTGATGAAGATAAACATGAACAATATTCTTAGACTGCTACATTAAGTAGCAAAAAAGTTGCAGATTTATTTGGTCCTTTTCTTAAGATTCACTTCTTCAGGACTCACAATTAATTCATAAACTCCGGGTACTTTGGATCACTCAGTCTTAGCCTCTGTTACTTAGTCCCATACCAATCTATCAATGACATACAGCTTATATTTTAAAGCATTGGACAGGTGAAATATTTGCTCTGGCAGCCAAGGCAGAGGAAAGAAGGCAGGAGGAGAAGGAATGAGCTTAAGCCACATTACCGAGATGGAAGGATCAGAAGCCTCGAAAGCACTTAAAAATACCTCCCAGCTCTGCAGCATCCAGTGTTCATTTAAAACAGTGGTAGTTTGAAGCAGTTATGAAGGCAAAGAAAAATGACTATGAACAAAGTGTAATTAAAAGAGTATCTGCCCAAACTCGTCTGAAATAAAAGTTAAACAATGAATTGTGTTATTTTCATAGATGTTAAATCAAATGCCAAAGATGGTATTTGAAATGTCAACATTAACAAGACACACCAAAAAAAGTGAAGTTAGCAAAGCTTACACTTGCATTTCCATTGGACAAGAAGACAGATGCTTCAATCCTAGAGCCATTTAACAGCAAGACAGGGATGAAAACACACTCAGTGCATCTTCCTCAAGGAAAGAAAGAGGGAGAGAAGACCAGGATTTTCATTTCGAGATGTTATTCCAACATGGACTTGAAGATTTACAGTGCATGTAATTCAAGATGAGCCAGAGTAGCAAAAACCTTGTATTTAACTGGTCTGACTTAACCTGGCTCGCAGCTCTGTGGGCATCTGGTGCATGGTCAAACCCAACCCTCAGGGATGCATTTTGCTTGGAGCCCAAACACTGCAGCCTGGCTGAAAGAACTCCAAAATGTAAATAATGAGGTAAAACAATCAGGTTGCACTTGATCAAAATCTACCCATGAAATTTGCAGCTTGAAGAATATGAAAACAGCACCTGGGGTAAGGACTGCTCTGCCATACTTGGATGTGCACACCATGGGAAAGATCAGAAACAAAATTAAGGCAGAATTACGGCTGCAATAGAAGAGCAGAAGGTTTGGCTCACTCTGAAGATAACATTCTATATAAACTGTATTAATTTTTCATGTTCTTCCTTCCAACCCTTTAACAAACCTACAAGTTACAAATCTTTTCATCTCTTCAAACAGTTATGCAAAACTTATGGTATAATTATGTCTAATTCTACAAGCAGTCAAAGCTTTTTGTCTTGTAACTGGGGCGGAGCCACGCCAGTTTCCAAATGATGGCTGCAATACTCTTACAGCTGCACTGCCTAAAAAGTAGGAAAGAAAGCCCAACACCTATGCAGGACAGGAGAGGCAGTGAGGAAAACAGGAAGGTTACAGTAAATTAAAAAGTTCTAGTCTACAAAGTGCAATGCTTCATCTCCCTGTGCCCGGCAATTCATCTTTAGGGATAATTATTTCCAGAAATTAAATGAGTATTCTTCTCTGAGTGACAAAAAGATAAAGGCTTTATTACTCAAACAAGTCTCCAGCTCTGAAGACAAAGGCACTTACCACAGCACAGTCCTGTCCCTCGGCTCCCCGGCCACACTAAAAGGTGACACAGTGGCTGATCAGTCGCCACCAACGCCGACAAGGAAAAACAAGATGTGAAAAAAGTTATTTTGACTAAGGACAAAACCAGCACGTGCTTTCTACATTAAGCTAATACTTTAAACCTTATGCCAGAGTTTCCAGAGAACAGCCAAGTGCTGCAAAGTTAATCAAAACAAGATGTCTCTGAGCCGTTGAGTACTGCAAGAGATCCTCCAGTGTTCAGCAGCAGGACCACCCAGAAATTTCTTTTAAGATGCAAGCCCAACAGCTGGGAAACCAAGCTTCGGCAAGTTAAACCATTTCTTCTCCTGTGTAACGTTATCCCTCCCCAGGACTGCTGCAGATAAATACCCTCTCATTCACAAATACAGACGTACACTTAAATTTTGCCTTTTCTGATCTCATCTAGAATCCCAGAGAAGTTTTGGCAAGCATGACTATTAGATCCAATTAAAAGCTCAACTGTGATAGCTCTTGGTTAATTGCAAGCAGCACTGTGATTTTGCAGCATAGTTACATTTGCAGAGAGTTCAGGTACTCTTACGTATCTTAATAATATTCAGTATTTGATAGTTGCTGAAGAGATACTGGGGAAAAACTAGTAAGAATGCATCAATACCTTATTTTAAAAAAAAGAGAAAAATCACTTACAGTAGTAGTTGCATTTTATTTTCTCTTTTAGTTTCAATGTGCAGTATTTTCAGCATTTTTTTTTTTTTAACTTAAACATACATCTAAAATTATATGCTTTCCTTTTCCCTTGAGTACAATTGCTTTTCAGGTTGGGGCTCCAAGCTTTTGCTCATCATTGCCCTCAAACTGTACCCCACCGCAGGGTGCGTGACCTTATCCTTGTCAAGTTTATCCGACTGGATGGTGTGCATACATGGATTAATGGGAATGATAAGCTCACACGAAACGCACAGGACAAAAAGCAGCACATGCTTCACAAATGCTCTGCAGCATTTATACCCAGTTACCTGAATGCAGCTAAAAACCTGACATACAGTTGAAGCTCTCCTGGGTATGACTGTGGAATTCTCAAGATTTTTAAATGGATACTTAGGCAGCATGCACAAAGAGTTCACCCGAAATCTCAGTATTAGGTAAAATTAAAATAATTAAGTTCCCCAAAATTTTGCTACATTGCTTACTCTAATTTTTACAGCAGCTTGTTTTCACTTTAAAATACTTAAATTACCTAAAAACTAGCAAAGTACTTTGCCCTCTTGTAACTGTCATCAATTGTACCCTTATAACCAAAATTGTTTTAAAAAAACAAAGCACCTACCATTGTCGCTTAGTTGACTTCTACCTTTAGCAGAAAGTTTAGTTGGGATTGTACATGGAAAAACTCTGATTTATGCAATGAAAGTACTCAATTCATTCCCTGTCTTCTCCCATCCCTTTCAACCACGGGGTAAGATCGTCAATGACTGAACTTAATTAAACTGCTTATTGCTATTATTTATTGCTCATTACACCCTAAAATTTCTTTTATTTAGGAAGCATAAATGCTCAGCTCTGACAGCTCCACAAAATCTGAAGACAAACCAGGTCTGCTGCTCTTGGAAAACTGTCTTTGCAGTGTTTTTGACACAACCTCCTTATATGCAATATAGTTAACAGCCATTGAAAAAGGAGAATGGCAAGACACAATGCTCTTAAGGCAAATCCACTAAATATCAACAAATTACTTTTAACCCAAAGGTTCCACTTGTTCCCCCCTTCATTTGACCTAAATCTGTTCACTCATTACTCAGTGCTTTCGGAATGCTGCTGGTGGTTAAGAAACAAGCAATGTCTTGGTGCTAAGAAGGCATTCCTACTGAAGCAAAAGTAACACACAATCATTTACTAGATGCTTTAGGCAAGAAATTACATCTGAGTATACACTTTAGAGATTTAAATAAATTCACATTCAATTTCAGCTGGAAAACAACATAAATAGTAAAGAAAATACTTCGAATTCCGCAAATAAGAACTGGTTTACAGTAGGTTACAGTTTCTATCTCCTCACTCTTGCACTCAGTGCAAGGGAGGGGGCATGCTGAAATGAAACACAAAGCAAAGTTTATTTAATGGACCCGTGGGCAGCTGGTCCAAAAGCTATTTATAACAAGCTGGCTGGCTTACAGTGTTCATAGGAGAGGGCCACATTATAGACTTAGTAAAGTAGGTTCTTTGACAATTGAACTGTAAATGAAGTTTTAAACATTAATCTGTCCCAAGTATGCTCCCAGTCATGCCATGCCTCTCATCTTGTAAGGCTGCAAAGAAGCCACTTTCACTGCAAAGCACAGTAAAGATGCTGTTTGCTTTGTTCAGCCAGGACACCAAATGTATGTCTTATGACCAAACACATTTCTACCCTGTTCTCAATGAAAAAATGAACAGCCTGATTTTCAGAATTAGCTTTCTGTTTACAGCAAGTTAAAAACACTCTGTGAAATAAAATCTTGCATCAAGTCAATCTCAAAGGACAAGCAGTATTTTTATTTCCTTTAAATCCAACATCAGAATCCCTCAGTGGCCATTGTTCTGCTGTTACTGTCCCTAGGGCACACCTCATGGCTCATGTCACTAAAAGCAGACAGGAGTGATTCTGAGTATGATTTCACTCCAGAAGAAATGAGGGTGTGGAAAGAATGTCTAGGAAGAAGACAGAAAAGTGTGTTGCAGTGAAACATCAGAACTGAAGCACTACTGGCATATGTTTCCACTCTAGGAAGACCCTTGAGCTACAATCCCTTCAGGTCACAGAGAATTTCCTAAGAGGAGGTGCCCTACTTTAGACACTTAGGACACATTACAGGAGGTATATATACTACAACAAATCTCCAAGAGAGGTTAAAACAGATGAAGTTATTACTACCAGTGAATCTGTGTCAGGTGAGAACTGAGTGCATCAGCTCTAGGGCTTGTCTTGAAACAGGTAATGCAAATATTTGCTCTAAGGCATTTGAGGAATGGGAGTCTGTCACATCTAATGTTTTTCATCCAGCTGTGCTGACTGCTTAATTCAATATATTTCTTCACTGGCTGGAAAGATTCTACAGCAAGTCCCAAGCTGGTTTAGAAAGTTTCATGAAGGGTCTAGCTCCCATGATGCTAAGGTAAAGTAACCAGCTAGTCCATGTTAATCATGAGGAGCTTCAAATTATGAAGAATTTAACAGTTTCATAACACAACATATACTATTATATGGTGAGAATTTGACTAACCTGATGCTTAAAAAATATATTAAAATCTATTTTAAATTCTGGAAAATAGCTTACAAAAATATCTTCACTTAAACTATATATCATACAAAAACTGACTGGTGTGTGGGTTTACAGTACAAAACAATTATTGGTGATTACAAAAGGGAAGAGTGATCTATACTACCCCTTAATGCAAACACAGGGTATTATATCCCACTGCCTGGAATAAGACTTTTATCAGAATTAAGATAATTTCCAATATAACTCAAAAACTTTCAAACAGTATCTATTTTATTAAACCTTTTTCTGAAATCCTGTTCAGTTTCTTCTAAAAATCACCACAGTGCTGTGGCCCAAGGAAGAAGAGTAACCCAACTAAGGACAGAAATAATTGCTCTAGATAATAAGACCTGTAGAGAGCTAAATACAGCAACATCTACAGTTGTTTCTACTGCCCATACTATCAATTTCCTCTACCAGTTTCTAAACGGAAGTGACACCAGCAGACAATTCCTTTGTAATCAATTTATGGGCAGAAGCAACAATTTTTGGTCTAGATTGGAATTAGTTTAAATACATGGGTTTAATAAATACAAATATACACATCTGTATACATTAAATGTTGTCACATGTGTATAATTTCAACATATACATTATATACAGAAATACATACAGTACATGCTCCTCCTGACAACACTATCTCATTTTTCCAAGTGTCACCAAAAGGTGTGATAAGAAAATGAAGAAAGGTTAAATGTAGCCTCTGACTGAGAATCAAGGTATCTTTTCTCTATAATGAAAGACCTATAACAAACACAACTAAAGACAAATGATGTGCTAGATTTCCTCATGTAAAGCTTAGGAATCAATGGCATTCCCTGGGTGGTGTGTAAAAGCTAAATCTGGCCCTGTGTAGAGTCCCGAAACTCATGGATATTTGTATTGTGTTTGTGTCTAAAGCATTATGGATACAACAGGTAATAAAAGAGGTTGTGTAATCTAACACTTTAGCCAGTCCCAAAGTAGACCACAGCAGCCTTCTGATTCTTTACTGCTACCATAAATTTGTTTACATGAGAGTGGTCCAGATGACTCCATGGTCTCAGTTAGGAAAGGTCAAATGGTTGTTGACTACTGGGGAGCTTGCACCGTTTAATCTCTTAAAATGCTGTGCAGCAAGTAAGAGCAGTTTCTTAAATATCTAAAGCTTGATCCAGAGTAACTAGTCCTCTTTTTTACCGTAATGTCTCAAAATAAAGGAATTCAAAAGAAGCTATAGTAAAGTGGATCACAAGAATGCCTCCTTAGTACAGTTTCTCAAGACAAATTAATCAACATATTCCAGTTTTAAAGCACTTTAAGAAAAAGTGAGATGCAAAACAAGATGTAATCTGTACATTAAGATGGATTTCCAAAAGGAACATGAATTCAAGCACAAGGAAAAAAAATGAGGACAATACAGATGTCAAGACATTCAGTAGCATGGCTTTTGTTCATCTTCAATTACAGCACAGCTCATGCACCACACATCTTACAATTTTACATACTGTACATAATATAGAAATATTTAAGTTAAAATTTCTTTCACTGATATACCGTACTCAAATTTGAAATCCTGAGAAGAAAAAAGAAAAACGTGTGGTTACGTATGTGCACTATATCTCTGGTATCACCAACACATACACCACTGGATATCAGAAAGTCCAGAGAAGGAAATTACATGCTGGAAGTGTAAATCGTAAAAGCCATTTTCTCTTTTCCTTGTTTGGGAGAGACATTAGGAAACAAATTCTATTCTGTACTACACAACAGTATATAGAGGTACATAAAACTATGAAGTTGGCTAATGACTGCAGGTTGCAATAATGTCTGTCAGTGTCTCACTGGCTGCACCACAGTGGCTTCACATTGGGGCGAAGATGGTACCAGCTACCTCGCCTGTGGTACTTGCTTAGATTTTACAGCTAGGATGTGTGGCTCACGTCAGTCCCCAACACCACTTGAAAAACACTGACAGACTTCTTTCCACTCAGAGGTGCCTGGTGTCAGCAACTACACTTGACTTCTCAGGTGATTTCCAGTGCTGCAGAGCACTTGTCCACGCGTGCTGGAAGGAAAACTGACAGGTCCGTATTTATCACAAATGCAACCCCAGGTATTTTCTTGATCTTGTATTCCCCATAATTCATATTCCAACACTAGTCATGCAGTTCCACTACACATCAGGATGTTCAACATGCTGTGACCTTGTGGACATTTTGCAAACAAGTCAGTAGGCGATGGTATGGGGTTCCTGGAGACGCTACCACCTCAAACACCGACTGGAAGGCCCTGCGATCCAATTCCTCATCGATCTGGTGTCGGTAGAAGTCTATGGCCACCAAACAGAAGATGTTAACATCCACTTGCTCTGATTTTCCCATTCTGCTGATAATATGTGGAAGACTGAAATATAAGTTAAGGTCATAAAATGACAGACGTCGCTCATCTTTTGGTTTAGCAGTTTTAAACACTGTTCTCCATTAAAACTGTTCTTGAGTTCACCAACAATGTTCAAGTGCCAAATACTGTCATCTGGCAATTAACTGCTACTACATAAATCCTATTTCTTCATTAATGTCACACAATTTCTTATCCTCAGAAATTAATTTCAGCTAGCAGTGGTTTTCTTTATCCATTGGCGCAAACAATGCAATCAGCAACCACTGAGAGCCAAAGAGCACTGCTGAGATTGAGAGTCATTAGGACATTTCAAACATGACAAATGGCCACTTTTTTATCTGGTCACAAAATGCAACAGTTATTTTTCTGTTTGTTTGAGGGGTTTGTTTGTTTTTAAATAAACCCAGCACTAGCAGCACCTATACATATGTATCTTTTGTTTGTTCCAATTTATTTGAGTGATGTCATTCCATTGCCAAAGCTCAGTATTACTGCAGTGCACAGCCAGGGGGATAACTAAAAAGTGCAGTTAGTATGTAGAGGATGATTCTCTTGATTTTGAGTTTGTTGGCTTTTCCATTTTTTTCAATATATTTTATCTGCAGAAGGAATACAGAGCAAAGCTTTTAAAGGTCACAGCAGTGCTATCTTGGTGAAGCTTTTAAAAAGTCCTTCAAAGTAAGGCTTTGCCAATCATCTTGCATAATCAAAAGGAACAGATTTTAAAGCTGTAGTTTTAGATAATTTTGTTCTCCTAATCTGTTTAGACGTTCTCTTTTTTCCCCACAAACCTGAGGTACCACCAGCACAAAGCAATATACACCATCACTATCTGCAGTAAAACTGCCTTTTTTATGTGTTACACTTGTACTCTTATCCTTCAAGGTTTTACACTATAATTACCCAGAAATGGCACACATTCAGTCTTTTTAGGATACATTGCTGAAATCCATTGACTGGTGGAAGCACTGACAAAAAAACAGGAAAGACTCCACATTGCCATTGCCACAGGTGTTCTTTGAGTGAAATTAGAGAGAGAGAGCATCACCCAGTCACGGACCATCGAGGACTGTCCAGTGCTATGCAGGGTCTGGAATACCTGAAAAATATTGTACACAGGAATAAAGACAGAGTAGATGGACATGGGAAAAAATTCAGTTTCTCTTGTAAAGGTTCTCTCCAGCTACAAAGCTCTAAGGGTCACAAAGTGGATTCCTGGAGACAACTCTTGAGTCTAAAGAATTAGTGAACTGGGCTCATGACATATGTGCCAAACTGAAGTGATCTTATAGAAATGTAAGACTTGTCTGGTGTCTCTTTTGATAGATCACATGTGCTGTGCACACGCACTCTCCAGTGATGCACAAGTCCAGAAGGTGCTGAAGAGCCAAAAACCCAGAGGTCTAAGTTGGGTTCACAAGGTGATAACTCCCTCAGATCTAGTCTGAGCACCCAGGATCACAGCTACTAATTTTCTCTTTATTTCCTCACTATCAGTGACTGAACTGTGCTGCTGTGAGCTTTGGCTTCTAGGTAATATGGCAATTCTAGCCCTCAATGATGCCTGGAAGCCAAAGCTCACAGCACGACAGGTCAATCACAGCAAGCGCTTTATTAGGTCTTTTTAACTAAAGTGGTATATGGCACTTGAACTGAGCTGTCAATTATTTAGGAATCTTCTGAAACATTTAAGAAAAACAAATGTATCAATACTACCTTATAAACTACTGTTGCCATGAATTGTGGGTATGGCTGCTGATTGGATAGAAATTCCCCAATGACTTTGTTCATTACATCTTGTGGGGGAAAGAAATCATCAAGGAACTGTGGAAGAATCCGAGCCACTACTCGAGCTTCAAAAGGAAATCCCTTCCTGATCCTGAAAATAATAAAAAATAAAATATTTTATGATTGAATTCCAATACATATCTTGTTCTTTTCCTATTTAATTAGCAATGGAAAGCACATTTTACTTTCATCTCTGAATAGGCAAGTTCTCAACACTGATGAATCCAAATCTTCATGTAATCTTCCTAAAAGACTACCCAAAGAGGTCTATCAAAGCTGTCAGAAGCTATTACAGGTGTGTCCTTAACCCCACACTCTCCCCTTTTCTTTTTTACATAGTCACATTTTCTGAAGGTCTGGAATTGCATCAGAGATGAGACTTACCAACAGGAATGCTGAAAAAACTAAACAAGAACTAAAAAGGACAAGGAGATCACTCCTAGTTATCAGAGAAAAGACCATTTATAAGCAGAACATTAATTTCCATTCGTGACATCTTTGCATTTTCTATTCAAGATCAGAATGACCAATATACCAAACAGGAAAAGCAAGTTGCACTGCTCTGTAACGAGAGGAAAAGATACTCCAACTTACAGTCAATTTTGTTTAAATAACACTGATTGGAAAGTCTTTCTAATAAAGGCTGCATCTGTTGATGTGTCAAGATCAAGTTACCATCATGTGATTCTTCCCTGCAAAAGTTATTTTTTGTTTGTAGCATTCACATTTGTTTTGCTAACTCTTCAGACTGACATATTCAAAAGCACTCAAACATTGCTCTAGTTCTGTTCTCACCAAGTGCAGAAGTGAAACCCTCCTCCAGTTTTATGGAAAAACCACTGAACACTTTAAAAAATGTAAACCATTACCCACAAACTACTAGACAAAATCTAACATGCTATAGTCACTGAAGACAGCTTGAGATTGTCAGATCAAAACAGGGGTTTTGAAATGTTCCCGTTAATGAGTTCCATGTGAATACAGAAGTTTTACTGTATCCTTCCACTGCAATTACTTAACAGCCTCAGAAAGTGCAACTCTTGGGGAGGGGGGAAAGGGGGGAAGAAGTTTTAAACTCTTAGGGTGGTTTGAAAGATTATTTCCTGTAAACTGGATTTATATCCTTGATTATGTAGAAGACATCCTGAAAAGCACTTAAGAGTTTGACCTGAAGGGAGCTGGAGGTACATTTATGAAGTATTATGGTTTGTGCAACACACAGTATCAGTTAGGACATGTCTGGTTTTCATTTACATTCCTGTACATTTGTGCTGCCTTCAGCAATTCCATCAGTTACTGTGCATACCAGGAGTGTAACTTTTAACCAACAGTAAGTAGAGAAACATCATTAATTACCTGTAAGAACAGTCAAACAGAGAAGTGACCACACAGTGACAAACAGAATCATTTCCCTCCCAGAGCCCCATTTACACATTTTGTCCTCTTACCTATCAAAAAGGACAGATACTCGTTCCATAGCTACAATCACAGATTCACTGTCAGGAGCACCAGGATTTGCATCTGTGATACGGCTGGGGCTGATTTTTTCCTTTCCTAAACCAAAATAATTTGTTACAAGTTCGCTATGGATATTAAAATACACTTCTTTTACTCTTGGTAGCAAAAATAAATTAAGAAAATCAGCACTGTTAGCAAGCCAGTCTGTCAGCACATCAGAAATATAGAAAAGTGAATACCTGTGTACATGCAAGTCAGCATTAATCCAAGGGCTGCCATTGCTCTGTGGGGGCTCTGCACATTCACCCTGTCAACACTCAGTTTCACCAGCGACTCACTATCCAGCCTGGAAAGCTGCTCTGAAAGAAGGAGTCGTTCCAATCCTCTCAGGACACAGTGGTAAATAATGGATGGTGTTGATTCATCACTTCCAGACACCATGACTCCACACATCTGAAATAAAGCAAAGAGACTACTACCTGGTTTTGAGGTGTGCTTGGGTCATCTTCTAGCACCATACCACAATAGCATGGAACAGCATCAGGAATTAACAAAAACTGATGAAACTAAACCCAAAGCATACCTACACTCTGCAGTAACCAAGTTAAGTGTCAAAGAAAGCTATGTGGTGATCTCAGGTTACATGCCTACCCCCGACTGGAGGCATCACAACATACCTGTATAATTCCTGCAGAGAATTCAGGCCCTACATCAAGTGGGTAATTCTCGATCAAATAGAAAGCAGCTGCACACATTACCAAGATGTGCTGTTGGTTATGGATATTCACACAACTGCAAATGAGCAAAAACACTAGTGGTCACATCAAAGTTGTCTAGGTCACAAACAGAGACACTATAAACAATTCCTAGAAACATGAAGTAATTTTGCACATAAAATGTAAGCCCTTTTTAAAATTACAGAAAGTATTGCCAAGATGCCATAAGACAACACTGATTATCATGAAAATGACAGAAAAATGAGGTTTTAAGCAACACAGTTTACCAAAGACACAAAAGCCTGTACTATCAGTTTTCTCACCCTAAAGTATCATTTCACTCTGTAAATTAAACCTATAATTGGATGATATTTTCAATGAAAATGCCAAAACCTGCTTGATACAACAGCCGGCTCAAAAATGTACTGCCAACTGCAAACAGAGAGCCCTTTTGTTCACACATAAACATGCAACAGTTTGGAGCCAGGGGGAAAGGGGGAAGAGTCTTACTGTGCTACTCCTCTCAAATTGGAGAGCAGATACTCGCTGATAATTGGAATGAGTTGCTTTGCTGTCTCATCAAGCAAGTCACACTCCAGGATATAAAGAATTCCATGCAGAGCTCCAATCCGACTTGGCATATGGGTGCTTCTTAGGGTCGATTCCAGCAGTCGACTGACTGGTTCAGCCACAGCTTTATCCTAATATATCCAACAAGAGGAGTCATTAGAAGTCAACACTGGTTTAAAATACTGGCAAGTCCTGTCATTTGGAAATACTTGGAACAAATTAAGGAGCAGAAAATAGGGAATGAACCAGAGGCTGGCCTAAAACTACTTTGAATCTAATGTCACAAGACTAATACAATCAGAGAGGAAATGAATTGCAGATTAACTAATAAATTGATGCTACTTTGTTTTATTTGTACAAAGTTATGTCATGATTTAAAGTAAAAAAAACCCAAACAAGGTAAGGATTCGTTCAGTAAATAGTACGTGCTGTTAAGAGTATAGGACTTGAATGACTGAAATTATCTGGCCTTCCAGCTCAGCACAAAGGATGCTTCTATCTGAAACAGTCTAGTACCAGACACCTATACTCTGCCATCTACTATCTATCTATCTACTCAGCTCATAGCACAGTGTTCCATTTATTTGTTCTCTGAGACCACCGGCACTCAGACCTACACATCTTTCCCTGCACCAATCCCATGATCTGGATGAGGGAATCAAGGGCACTCTCAGAAGGACAGGAATGTTGATCTGCTGGAGGACAGGAAGGCTGTGCAGAGGGGTCTGGACAGGCTGGATCAGTGGGCCCAGGGATGTGAGGTTCAACAAGGCCAAGTGCTGGGCCCTGCCCTTGGGTCACAGCAAGCCCTGCAGTGCTACAGGCTGGGGAAGAGTGGCTGGAAAGGGCCCATCAGAAAAGGACCTGGGGGTGCTGATTGACAGTGACTGAACACGAGCCAGGTGTGCCCAGGTGGCCAAGAAGGCCAATGGCACCTGGCCTGGATCAGCAGCAGTGTGGCCAGCAGGACCAGGGCAGTGACTGTCACCCTGTACTTCATAGAATCATTAAGGTTGGAAAAGACCTCCAAGATCAAGTCCAGCCTTTGACAAAACACCACCACCAACTAAACCACAGCACTACTAAGTGCCACATCCAGTCGTTCTTGAACACCTCCAGAAACGGTGACTCCACCACTTCCCTGGGCAGCCTGTTCCAATGCTTAACCACCTTTTCAGTGAAGAAATTCTTCCTAATAGCCAATCTAAACCTCCCCTGGCACAACCTGAGGCCATTTCCTCTTGTCCTGTTACTTATCACCTGGGAGAAGAGACTGACCCCCCACTTTGCTATAATCTCCTTTCAGGAAGTCGTAGAGAATGATAAAGTCCTCCCTGAGCCTCATTAGGCTCCATCCTCAGGGAAAATTATTTAATTAGGTTAATGGTTGGACTCAATGATCTTAAGGGTCTTTTCCAACCTAAATGATTCCACAACTGTATGTTTAGTATTCACAGGTCAAGCTGGTATCAGATACTTCATTCTCTGTTAACAAATACCACAATTTGCTGGAATATGCAAAATCTATTCTAAATTTTAGTTTTGGAAAGTCTTTTCCTTACAAAGTAATTAGTAGAAATTACTTGCTTTATCTTGTCCCTTTACTCATGAAGTATCTAAGATACAGGTCAGTTTGACAGTGTCTGCTCTCTAGTTGCTCTTTTGAAGCAGATTTTCTACATAACTGAGCACAGAAAAACAAGCCACTCCTGATGGAATCAACTTCTTGTTTTTTAACTCCTACCAAGCTGTTATATTCAGCTGTTTGCTTCTGAGAAGGTATTATTAGTGCATGGAGTGAGAAATGACAGCCTAGTCAGAATAAGCTGATGTCAAAAACTGTTTCTGTATGTTTGCAATCACGTTCCCAGCCTTCCCTTGCACAGTTGCTGCTACAATAGCTACTGGAAGAGTGTCACCCTATAATTCCACTCTGAAATGTCCACTGGAAAGTACTTCAGATCTACACATTTCAAGACACAATGATGCAGTGAAGGGAAGAGTGAGGGAAAGAAAAGGGATGCCTGACTATCTGGGGCCATGTATTCATCACATGCACTGTCCCTGCCCCCCATGAGATTACAGCCATTCACCAGTAATACAAATCTAGCAAAAGCTGTTCCGTAAGTCCTCATTTCGGGCCTGAAATATAACAAATGAGGAGTCCAGGGCAAAGACAACACTGAATTGAATAAGACAAACCAAAAAGCACATTAAATTATGCTCAAACCTCAAAAAAAAAATCAAACCAAACAACCTTTCTATTTGAATACAGGGTAATTGGAGATAATGTTTGCAAACTCTGAAAGTCCACAATATGTATCCTATTATTTCTTACAGCCATGCAGATCAGCTAAAGCGTATTCTAAGAGACAAACCACCCTTACCAAGTACACCAGGTTTTGCAGCAGAAGATGAGCTAACCTAGTCACTCATTAATTTGCAATAAAGTTTCTGAGAATTTCTTACCATTCCAAGAACAGCAGCAGCTTTACAAGTAGCTGGTACCAAATACTGTACAAGAATCTCGTCTTCTGATGGATGCACCTTTCGCAACTCCGTCAGTGTTGTGTACATCATCTCAAACTGATTCCTTTCTGTAAATAAGTCAGACACTGCCAGAAGCTGTACAGAAATAAAAATTGAATATAAAACAATCCCATTAGCAGACAGCCAAAAATTGAATTTCCCTTCTGTTATAATTGTGAGCAAAAGATTCCCCAATTGATCTATTAAATGTGTAAACATTTATTCAAGGGTCTGAAGTAACTATTAACTATTTTTGTCCAGAATTAATTCCACCATTCATCTCGGATAATAATGACCTCCAAGAGGTCCTTTTTACCAAAAGGTTTACGAAATCAAAGCCACTATGGCAAGTAACTCTGGGACATGAACAAACATTTCTATTTACAATGTACTAAACCACCCCAAAACACACAATACATACTTCTCTAGCAAAGATAGTTTCATTTTAAGTCTCTTATGACAGTGAATAATGCTTATCAAGACACATTCCACACCTGTGTTCTTTAGTTTTGCTTCTACATTTAATAATCAATTTAATTCTCTAATATATTGTTGTTCCATCTTCATTTTCTTACAAAGGGATAGATAAGCAAATCTTGTTTTAGCAAGTGGTCAAGTAAAATATTAACTGTCACTAAGTAACAATTAAGTATTTGTAATGTTGCAGCAAAATACACAATCCAGACTCTTATATAGCTTAAATCAGTATAATTCTGTAGTTGCTCAAGTTATATTTCTGCACTGCCCATAGAATAGCACTGCCAAGAAAATTCAGTGTGTTTCATATATTAAGAGATGCTTTACAACTGCTGCTTAGCTCTGAACAGTTGGTAACAGATACTCAATTACGACTCTGAATAATAATTCAGACTTACTGATCGCACCACTTCACTGATCAAAATGACTGGTGTTCTCTTGCTAGGGTTGGATGGCAAAATCCACTGACTGTACAGTTCAAGTAAGAACTGAGAACAGGAATGGATATCTACACCAGCCCGGTGTTTCCTGCAAGGAGCAATAAATAAGTGTTAAAATGGCTATTCTTAAGCCCTGCCAAAATGCTTGATTTGAAATATTACAGTTATTTACCAGCATCCAATTTATAAACCCAGCTTATTGAACTCAACACAAAGAGAAAAAAACCTTATCTATGACTCAAAAGACAGAAGAGACAAAAAAATGAGATACCTGGTGTTTATAGGAGAAGTTGGAGGTGAGGAAGGAGCTGGTACATCGTTCTCATCTTCTTCATCCTCCCCCCACTCTTCTTCTCTCAATGGAGTGATATTATTTCCTAACCATATGGAGTGTATAGAGACCTTGCAACACACACAAAAGAGAAAAACAAATAGCAAAGAAGTGCATTTAACACCCCCATAGTAAGCCTAGAAAAATCTTAGAAGCCAAATGCATTTTTCATTTAAATAACAAGTGTTGCAAGATACAGAGTAGGCATTGTGAGCAAGCAAGACCTTGATAAGAGAAAACAGACAGTGTGCTCTTGGTAGTCTGGGAAACACCGATAGTTTTTATGAAAGAGAAATTGTGGCCAAAAGAATACAGAAAATCAGATTATGGGGACCACGAGCGGGAGGGGACAAGGTGATGTAACTGTGTACAACTAACCAATAACAGTGTGGCAAGTAATCTTACTAACCAATGACATTATGACATGTAGACCTGCTAGCTGCTGGAAAAATCTACTTAAGACTGAGAACCTGAAAAATAAACGGATTGAAGCTTGCTGATTGATCATATTGATCTTAGATTGCTTATTCCCCTCCTCGTTGCGGAGATTACCTGTAATAGGTGACGGTCCTTCCCTTAAATGGGCCTCTCTTAAATGAGTTTCCCTTAAATGGGTTTCTCTTAAATGGGTTTCCCTTGAATGGGTTTCTCTTAAATGAGTTTCCCTTGAATGGGTTTCCCTTGAATGGGTTTTCCCTTAAATGGGTTTCTCTTAAATGAGTTTCCCTTAAATGGGTTTTCCCTTAACCCTCGTTTTCTTTTTGTGCGAGCAAGGTCTGACTGATGTACCTTTTTATCACTCTGTGAAGTAAAGCAACATTGCAAAGCACAGCAAAAACAACATTTTGAAAGTTATGATTATCAAAAGACAAGCACAAAGTCTTCTGGCTGAGGAGACACCCAGTTATGATCTACCCTCCATCACTCAGAGCTTTTAGCTTCTATTTGATGTCAAGCAATGCTTCTTAACTAATTTTTCAGAAACTGGAAGAAATATAATAAAAATCAAGTATAAAGTTGAACTTTAAACAAACCTGTCCCAGTTTATAATCCATATCTCCTATTTCTCGTTCAGTATTGATCTGCAGTAGGAGTTTTTCATGGCTGATCAGAGCACCTACAATGGAAAACAAGATGAATTTTTAAAAAGTGCATAACAAAGCACATGTGAAAATGGCGTCATTTCCCACAAGCTGGATTTCAAATTTTCCTGAGAGTATCTTTCCCACTTTTTAAAGGCAAATGAAATTCACTCTCCCCTTCTCCACCACAAACAAGCACTTACCTGTAGTAGCAGGAGAAAGTGATGGAACAGGGTCCCAAGCTTGGTATAAGTGATGAGTAGTAATATTATCTCTCTTAGACACCATTGCCTGGATTTCCTGTTCAACAATTCCCCTGATAACACTTAGCTTCCTCCCAAATCTGAAAGCCCAAGAGAAACCAATTTTAGCAGATTTTTCTTTTAACAGCTTTGTGCAAGTCTGTCTGGCCTACTCTGCAATGTTATGTGTCTATGCTTATTTTCATTATCAGGGAAATGAAAATTATGAAAAATACATTCTGCACACTGTTTACTACATTTTATTAATATGTTAACTTTTTCAGATAATCTTTTAACTCAGCAGGTTCACAATGCTAAATCCATGTAACTTCTATGTAAACAGATCCATCCATATATACTCAGAAAACACAATCTACACATACTTTTGCTACAGCTACATTATGCAACTGATATTATATATTAACCACATGTTTTATGCATTTGAAAACAAGTGAAAACAAATACCTTGTGTCCAGAGCTTTTAAAGCTTTGTTGCGGGGCTGCTGCTCCAAACAGCTAACAGCTGGATTGCCTGCAACAGGTATGGTCATTGCACTCAGCACCAGGGAGGTTATGGCTTGTACTGCAAGAACATTAATTTGGGTCCTCTCTGTATCTTCCTGTATAAAATGAACTCACTGTAATTTGAATTGTTTAAAAAATAAAAAAAAAAAAATCCCAAAAGTCCTGAATATCAGTTTGTCACCTTTCATTAAATTATCATTATTATCATTAAGAAGCCTGACATCTGGACTTCTTCCCATCCAGAAATCTATCTGACATAAACAATGCACACAAAGTACTGACTGCAGCAGCAACACATTCTTCCTTCTCATCAGCCATTCTGCATGCATCCTCTCTTGTCCCAATGGCATGAAAACCTCAAGATGTCAATTTTGGAATTTTTTTAAAAGTGTTTAGCTTCCTTCTTTGCAGCTACCCATTAGTTGTTGAAACAAAGCATCAGACCACAAAAGAGTCTGAGAATTTTTAGAAAATGTAAGATGGCAACAAGTGTTCAACTTATAAGAAAAATTGTATTTTTATTTCAGAATATATTGACAAACTGAAATTTATAATGATGCTTAAAATATTTGCAATTTTGAACATATTAGTTTGCCTTGGAAAGCAAGCAAGCAATATTATTCTTGTTCCACAAACACTCTCTACATGACAAATAAGGAATAACCAATAGCTAGATTGCCCTCAGTCTGACCCGACATGGCCATTATGTAGAAAACAGTCAAGTCAAGGTGTCCAAGCCTGTATAACTCAGCAAATGCTAACCCAGGGAAGAGGGATGATGATTCCCTATTCCTTTTTGCAGACTGACACCTAGAAGCAAGAGAAGCAAACCCCTTTGTCTGCTACCCAGGATCCACAGTCTGTAGGTATCCACTCTCTGAATTCTTCAGACTGCTCTGCACCTACCATCAGGACTGTGAACAAGCCTAAGAAAATAGCCTTTCAGGTCAAAGAACTAGGTCCTAACCTAGTAAAATCAGTTTGCTAGCAGATTAAGAGAGCTGAAGAGGAAAAATCTCTTTCATGATAGCCAAGTTCACTCTCATTTTGAATTTTCACAGAATCATCAAGTTTGGAAGAGACCTTCAAGATCATCCAGTCCAACCATCAACCCAGAACCACCATAATCACT
This sequence comes from Origma solitaria, assembly GCA_013397895.1. Lineage (NCBI taxonomy): Eukaryota > Metazoa > Chordata > Aves > Passeriformes > Acanthizidae > Origma > Origma solitaria. The sequence goes on from VZRL01004627.1 coordinate 4,217,437, forward strand.
CCTAAACCACATCCTGAAGTGCCACATGCAGACTCTGCTTGAACACTTTCAGAGACAGGTTCTGTCCTGTCCACCACCTCCCATTATTCCAATGCCTAAATCCTCCTTCAGTGAAAGTCCTTTTCCTAATATCCAATCTGAACCTCCCCTGGTGCAACTTAAGGCCATTTACTTGAGACATGGCAGAAGAGACCGTCCCCCATCTGGCTACACCCTCCTTTCAAGCAGTTGTGCAGAGTGCCAAGGCTCCCCCAAGCTGCCTCCTCTTGAGACTAAAAATCCTCAGCTTCCGCAGCCCCAGCCCCAGCTTTGCTGCTCCTCTTTGGACAGAAATATTTTGGTATAGGAATTGGTATATAAATACATATATTTTGGCATATAAATTGGATGCAAATTTTGCTCTGAATTTCTTCAGCTCTGATCCCCACATGCTGTCCACTGAATTTTGAACATTTACCTAAGCTAGAAGCCCAGATATCTGATATACAGTCTACAAGTGGGAGCAAGACACATGAACATGCATCTTCAGGTCAATTAATTTTTAGTCAAGAATCCTACCAAAAAAAATCTATGTTGAGTGATGTACTAATATAGAGTTGTAAGAGCTCATTAATTTTTTTCCATACTATTTACATGCTTGCAGAGGTTCTAAGACAGAAGATGAATGTGTCTGAACTCAGCAGGATATGAAAAATAGGAAATACAAAGTAGAAAAAATTCCTTAGTGTTAATCACTTCTTTTCTGCTTTACAGTTTTATTAATAGAAACACTCTTCTTGGTTTAACTAAAATGTCATTAAAAAATACAATGAATGGTATAACCTCTTGCTGGTTCTCCTCTTGGTCCATTACAATGGGCTGAGTTACGAGCACACCAAGCAAAGTAGCCCAAGTCTCTTCAAACTGAGTACGGCTGATCCACCCTACGGAAACACTCAGAGATAGCCATTGATGTCTTAATATAAAGTTAAACAAGAAACAGCATTAAAATATGGTACATTGTTTCCACAGATTTCATTTCATACCATTTCCTATTCAATTTGGCATTTTTTGTAATGGAACAGGCTCCTCAGGGAAGTGGTCACAGCAGCAAGCCTGACAGATTTTAGTAAGTGTTGAGACAATGCTCTCAGGCCCATGGTGTGACTGCTGGGGGTGGCTCTGTGCAGGGCCAGGAGCTGGGAGTCAATGTTCCTTCTGGGTCCTTTTCAGTTCAGCTTATTCTGTCATTCTGTGATCTGCTAGGTGTGGATGGGAATGGCAGAGCATGACACCACAGCTTCACTTCAGCTACAAGCAGAAGGTGGAGAGAACTGGAAATACTGTGCTAAGACAGTCATAGATTGGTTTGAGTTGGAAGGGTCCTTTCAAGATCTTCTAGTCCAAACCAAACATCTGATGTCTGAGCCAAAGGTAGGTTACAGAAATCTTTTATCACAGGACTTTATACTATGCATTGATAGAAAAAAGTGTGTGGGGGAAGCAAAATATTCTCAAACAAGCTGTCAAGTGTATGCGCCAGAAAACAAATGGTCATTCTGCAAGAGCACACTGAAATCTCCCTGAGCTGGAATAATCTTTGGCTTTATTTCTGTAATATATTCTCTTCATTGAACAAATGCAAGAATTACTGCAGCACAATTACTAATCTGCCCTGAAATATTACCTGTCTTCCACATAAGCAACAAAAGTAAGCAAACAGTTCCAGATACAATTATTCAGTAATTTCAAAATATGGGTAAATGCCCAATACGAGCCAAGTGTATTCATGTAATTTTGTACATACCAAGTGTATTAATGCGATAGATGAACTCCTTGAAGATTTCTTTTTCTTGAAGAAATTCTACTGGGATTTCAGGGAAAACTGTACCAAAGTCACCAAAAGGCTTTGGTGACCAGCCTAATTTCCAGACCTAAAGACGTATAATGAAAGTTTAATTATCCAAACCAGATATAGCATTTAAATGACAGCTCTAAATACACAGGCACTGTTCAAAGGCAACAAGATACCAGTAAATAAAGCAGCTCTCCAAATACAAAAATACTCAAAGAAAGATGGAACATCTAATACAACTTATATACAATGTACACTGTATTTCTAACTTTAGGGCTTTTGCCATCAAAATTCCCACTGTAAGTTAATTAACCAGTTTTATGGTCCAAGTTTGGATATAGAAGCAAGTAAGTTCCTGTCACATGTTTCCGTTTAGAGATTGTGCAGAAATGATGCTGAATCAGAATTCAAGGAATACAGTTCACATACTATTGATGCCTGAAAAAGCACACTGATACATCAAAGAGGGGACAAAAAAGTTTCAAGCAAAAAAATTATGTTTTGACATCCCCTCAAAAACAGAGCGCAGGGAAACAGAGAAATGGCCTTGCACATGACGTTATTCAGTGTTCAAAAAGAAAAACTGATCGATCAAACCAGCTTAAGGTTGAAGTCCTACTGATGTAGAAACCCATGCAGGGCCACGTCTGGTTTTCAAAATTTTTCAATGATTTTTAAAGTCCTGAAAGCAAAGCATAATAAACATACCAAGGGAGGTACTCTTGTGTAACTGTTCACTAGAGGCAGCCTTGCTAAACTGATGATGATGTTCTTGAGGACAGGAGTGAGAAACGTGGGGATGCTGCTGTTCCTTTTGTGCCCCAGTGACAAGACAGTCTGTAAGCATTCCACCATCTCAGCTATCATTTCACATGCTGCAACGATGTGCTTTGTTTCTTTGTTGGGAGAGAAAGAAACTTAGTTTTATGAATCCATTCAAAAGACAAATAATTTAAAAAGACAGAAACACAAAAAATTTTTAACAAAAGAATATGTCAACTGAAAAAGGACAAAACCACAATAAGGACACATACAAAGAAATTTAAAACATTTAAAATCCCTCAACACTTTGAAAAGCTCAGTCTGTAGCCTGCTGCAGAACTAACAGAATCCCCCAAAAGAAAAACCTGCATTAATGAATAACTTTCAAGAAAAAAACTATACCTGCCAAAAATATGTCAACCTATATTTAACAGATATTTACAAAATACAAATAAGGTCTCAGATGAACTTTTGTTGTTAAAAATAATAGTAATGGAAAGGGTACCTAAAACTACTACTTCAGTGAAAGTTAAGGGCAAAAGTGAAATTCACTGTTTACTTACTCTGTACATTTGAATCCCCTTCCCCCTCACTCAAAGGTTTTGAAGTATTCTTCTTTCTTTCAGGACTAAGAAGCTGATTACCAGGTTCCACAGCAACTGAATTGGGGAAAAATATTTGCAAGATACAGCTATTACGTATTTCATACTCCATTTTTTTAATCAACACCACATAGGAGTCGTATGTTTGACATATCCAAGGCATTTGCCAAGTTCAAAAGTAAATGCTAAATTTTAAACAGGAAATTAAAGTAGTAAAAAACAGAATTTGTCAAACAAATAATTAATAAGGACTCAAAGGAAATATTCTAGACACACAGCATTTGATCAACGATGACTGGCAATCTATTTGCAAAATTTTCTGCTAGCTGTTCAAACTGCACTCACCTGCTTCTATGATAAATCTAATGCAGTTAATTAAGGAGCAAGCATATGTCACATGAGCTGCAGAAGACAGCAAATTCCAGAGACTAGGCTGCTGCAGTGTCAGACAACAACAATCCAGACCAGCTTGAAGATCTATACTTAATGGAATCTGGTCATGCACTAAATGCCATGATAGTGCCTGTACAAAAAGAGAAGTTTCCCATTAATAGCAAATTCTCACACAATGGAACAACATCTAACCAAGGGTGTTTTGGTTTTTTTTTTTAAACGCAGCAAAATATAGTTTTAGTAGCAAATAGTATGGATTTTCTTGTGAGAGAACAAAATTTATTTTAAGTACAAGAAAATTATGACCTTTATACACTGTTTATTAAGTGTATTAAAAATCAGTTGCAGGACCCATTCTCCCAAATGCTAGCATCATTCCATCAGTCAATCAACCTCTCCTTGTATAAAGCCGTCCTTGTCCCACAGCCCAAATCTGATTTGCTAGCACAGGTCAAAACACAAAAACCACTGAAGAAATTTCTACAGTTAAGAGAAAAAAATTGCCCAGATTAAAAGTTAGTTACTCAGTGGTGTTCAGTTTAAGATAGAGTTGTTCCCTCTCCCAACATTTCATGACATCTTTAATTATGCTGTAGTTTCTTACCTCTACTGACATCACTACGAATTTCAGGATATCATCCTCTTTGTCAGGAGGAACACGGAGACCAACTGGTAGTTTTGCGAGTAACAACAAATACTGAGCCAGTGCACGACAAAGTGTCATCATAGACTGATACATCACCTCATCTCCTATAAAATAAGACTGGATGAAATCTAGCAGTTTGAATTTTTTTCCCTTCAATAAATGTTTTTCAGAACTATTTTATAAGCACTTTTATGCCAGGTATCTTGATTTTTTAAATAGGAAGTTCATGTATTCACAAGATATCTGTAAAGTATCTCTGCAGAGGAGAGAATAAACTTTAAAAGACCATTATTTCTATTACCAAAGATATCGCTTAGTTTTTTCCAGTAGGCTGATGGCTCAGTTGGCAATAGTGGTTGAAAAACCTGGTGGTTGGCTGGAAGGTTTTGTACAGCAGAAGACACATGATCCAGAGTTACCCTCCGAGCTGTTTCAAAGAGGCTGCTCTTCTGATCTCTTGAGATCTCATTCATGCCAAGGCTTAAACAAGGTGCTAACAAGCTTAGGTTGAATTCCTGAAATCAAATAGTGAACAAAAAGGAATTGCTTTTAAAGAGAAACTAAGTACCTGGTGGTACTATTCTGGCATATTAATGTGGTGGTAAGTTTACAGTTTATTGATTAATTTATTATTAGCACCTCTGCTCTGCTGTAGTGTAACAATATGGTTAAGCCCACAGTGGCTCCACATTTAAATTCCAACCAATACTACAGTGGAAAGAAAAATCAATATGCTTATTGCAAATTTTCAGGACAATGTGTCAACAAAGCTTAAAGATGACATATACACACAGAATCTTCAAATAATAAGTTTTCAAACAAACAGGCAAATGTCTTTTAAAATAGCTTCCCCACTACTATTTCTGCATATCAGCAGCAAACACCATGGTGAGAATTTGAACAAAAGACGTTCTTAGATACAGGTTACCCCTTATGCCAGATTTACTGTCTTTGGCCCATTACTGGCTTACTGCAAGTCATCTAGCACAGATATTGAAAGGTTACAGGAACAGCTGGCCTTGGAAGAGACTGTATGGCAAAAAAAATTATGTAAAATGGTAAAATTGGATTATTCTGATTGCAAATATATAAATAAACCTTTGCTCCCACTCTATATACACAACCTGTACTACTAGAAAGTTACTATTAACAATGTTGCTAGACAGATATCCAGTTTTAGACAAATATCTACTATTTTAGTTTCTAAAATTAAGTGAATTAATATTATCAGTATATATAATCAGTATCAGTATTACATAAATTTGAAGTGTTTACATTTAAGGATGTAAACACTTCCGAATGTAATCTATTAATACTACCAAAAGGAACACTTGAACTAATTAGATCCTCTTCCTCTGACAAAGGAGTTACCTTGCTGGTCATGAAGGAGTTGAGGTCAGGTTGAGGAATCCTATTTACCAGCTCTGCTCCTTCTAGCAGGGCTGAGTCCGACTTGATGTAACACTGTGACCGCACTAGTGACACATACCAGTCCTTTAATAATCAAAAAAGAAAACTTATTACATACTTATTTTCAGAAAACAACACAGTTATATGGGGGGCCAAGGGAGAACTGCTCATTGGCACTGAATGTCTAATACATCTGGTAGGCTACATTAATATTAAAAAAAACCCCTCAAATTAAAAAGCAAAGCAAAAACAACTGGTGAATGGGAATGAAACATTTTAAACTAGACATAAATGGATGTTCACTGACAAGTTGTCTATTTCCATAAAGTCTGGATAAGAAATGAGGAAAAATAAATCTTAATATATAGTGCAGATACTTGTATTAGATCCTAAAGCTGAGCAGACTATCTAGGAAAAAAGCATGGAATACTCAGCAGTCACACAAAAATAACTAATAACAAAAAAAATAATACTATAACCAAGGAAGAAAACTCCTCAGATTCAAATAAATTTGCTGTCATTAATTAGAACACAACTAAATCTGTTAGAGTTCAAGTTCTTAGTCACAGGATTTATTTTTAGGCAACCCTGTGAGAAGCAGGGAGTTGGGACTCATTGGATCCTTATGAGACCCTTCCAACTTAAGACATTCTATGATTCTATGAACTAAGCAGAAGTTGTGGAGGAAGCATACAAAAACTATTTCCTTTATTTAGAATTTACAGTGACAGACAAAGGAGATTTTTGAGGTAATTTGAAAACAAAGCTATGAGTAAATGGTTTCTTGGCACAGCATTTTCTCCTGCTGTCCAGGTAGCTCTCAATGTCTCCCCTAAGCCAAGGACTGCTCAGACTCATCCAAACTGTCAGCTAATAAAATAATTTTTGACATCTCAGTTACATAAGTTTCCTGTTATTGTGCATCACTGTAGAACATGGAGGAATGAAAAGGAGAAATTATCTGTGCCATGGAACAAGCTAGAAAAAAGGAAGACACCGAAAGCCCTAAGACTTGCTCTTAGCCTTCCACTCCACTTGGAAACAAACACATAAAAGTCCATGAAAGACCGAAACTGTTTTCTTGATTGCTCTCTGGAGTAATTCAAAGATGAGAAGGGAAAACTGGACAAGCAATGTTTAATTTCCATGAGACAGCCAACAACTTTCAGCAAATGAATAAAACTAATAACTCTAATGAACACATCAAGAAAACAAGATTATTTATCTGTCTCTATTGAACTGCATATAAACCTTTCCATTAAAGTTGGGCAAACTTGGAAAATTTTGCACAGAACTGTCAATATAACGAACATCTATGTATGTGCTAATTATCCATCCTAAGTTCAACAGTCAGCCAACCCACATGCAATTAATCTCTGATATATATTTGAGATACATTGCCAATCCTGAGAACATTAGCTGCGAAGTAAAAATAAGCTGCATTTAAATATTTTGTAAAGAGTAAAGCTTGTTTATAGCCAAGGCACTTTTAGTGACTCTTTGTAAAGACAAACTTACTTTGTCTAGAACCACATTCTCTAAAGCTGGTTGGTCTTCTCCATCCAGTGGGTGTGAGGTAACCAGAGGTGAAGGACTCGTCGTGTCTGGTGCTACCATAAGACGAAACCTATCCAAGAGCGAGTAAAGTCTTTGGTGTCTGAAAACAGAAGAACACATCAGCAAAGAGCTTAGTTTTGCAAATAATTTAGAAATAGAAAGATATCCAGTGAGTCAATTCCAATCCCAGGACAGAAAAGCAGTAGGCTCTTCAGGGTTTTTTTGGATATATGCAGTCATACAATGCAACGTTTCTCCAGGTATCAGTGGCCAAAATTACTTTACTCTGCACCGCCAACAAATAAAGATTCAAATTTAATTTCGTTTTAAAATTGTGTATACTTTAACATAAAATACAAGCCCTTCAGCTTTCTTTATGCAGCAAATCTTTTAATGAGTAAGAAGAATCAAAGTGCACAGATTATTTGATTGCAAAAAACCCCACATTCTAACAGACACTAATCAAGAATCCACTAAAACTATACTTCTATTTTAGTAAAAACTATCCCTCACTATACTAAGAACTCCAGTTTCCAGATTAATGTCAGTGTCAGACATTTTTTTTTTTGTACAGGTTATTTTGTTTGGTTGGGGTTTTTTTAAGTTCCACTGCTGCTATCAAGAACTTGTACAAAGTAATCTTTTAAAATTAAAAAAAAAATTAAATGGAACGCTACCTATATAGGCACATTACTATTGATCTACTGCAGTCTTGGGTTTTAGGTTCTTTCCCCTACTTATTTATTATTTCAGTCAACAGGTATTAACCTCAAACAGCAATAAGAGGAGTCAATAAGGATCTTTCCAACATCAAATAAAAGTTTTTCAAAAAATTAGTAATTTGCTCTTTTTTATACCAGCAGTTTAAACAGCCAGGAGACTAAACAGTTAAAACTTTTAACACAGTTGTCTGGGATAAAAAAAATAAACAAAATACTCCCAAGCCCACTTAGCTTCAACTGACAATATTTTGCAAGTTTGAGGAAAATAAAGTTGGTTTTAATAGCATAGATTCTGTCAAGAAATTAATTTGCAGCTGCTGTCTCTCAAAAGTTAAATACTGAGTGGGATGCAGGAGAGAGAATTTGATGCAACCCTCCAGAGCTTGCTTTAGTTCTTAAGTAGTTCTTACTGCAAATTTAACACAGCCAACACAACTGCCCCTTGTGCCAGGACATCACAGCATCTTAGTAGAGGCTTTACTCCTGGTTTACCCCCAAAAACGACCCACTATCTGACCTCTAAGAAAATAGCCAAAATGTAGGAAAACACAGTTAACACAGCCTGTATCAGAACATTACTTAGTTTGACATTTTAATACATATTGGTATTATTTACCTTGCTGCTAATCCACTGTTTTGAAGGTACTCCTGAATTCTATCCAGTTCTTCAACTGGTAACTGAGCAATGCTGTTCTATAGGAAAGAGTCACAAGAATTTTAGAAGACAGAAGTATGTAAAATCCCTAAAGATACTTTTAATAGATGAACAAAGTCATAGGCAGATAAAGTGAAATGTAAACATTCACATATCTATATATTAAATAAAAAGATTCATCAAATGAAATTACTTAATTAGATTTTGATGTGCTCTAAATAATTGCTCTTGATTACACTGCTGGCCCTACCCAGCATGATTTACATGCACGGATTTATCTGTACCTGCAGAGTTGCTGCCAGCAGCATCTCCACCCGGCGACAAGCCAGGGTGTCAACCATGCGAGCCAGCACTCGGAAGGGAGTGCACAGCAGCTTGTCCACGTACAGGGTCAGCACAGCCCCAGACTGGCTCAGGTGGATTCCCTCCAAGCACTGCAAGGTCTTCTTCAGAGTTGTGGGCTAGGTGTTGAAAAAAAAACGAATCAGAGAAACAGACAAAAAATGACAATCAATTGGAATACGAAGATCTTTTAGCTAAAGGGAAAGGAATTTAGAAAAACTATAGCAGACAACTAGCTGGGCAATACAATCATCTATATGTGAATAGGTTTGAGTTACTGGGTTATTTAGTTAATATGAACTCTAGGTTGTTTGATGTGTAGCTCTTACAAAGAGTAAAGGGAGTAAAACTTTTAGGAGAGAAAAACTACAGATTAAGTGAAATTGCAAAAAGCTTTGAAAGCAGTGAGAAGCTTCAACTCTTTCTGGAAGAAGGCAAGAATATATGCATAGTCCAGACAAGTGACAGTACAGAAATCCAGTCACTCATTGGGGATTTTCTGAGCATATGTTCAGAAACAGCAGTAGCAACTCAGGAATAAAAGGGTGTGCAAATAATTAATTTATTTCTTTCAATATGAGCACCAATTCAGCACTAAAATTCTAAAGGAGAAACACAAACTTGTTTGACTCATGAAACCAATCTTGGTTTAGAGCAGTCTGTTAATACCAGCTATTTTAATTTTACTGTCTTTCCTGATAATCACCAAGCATTTCACACAGTGACTACATCTTCCATTAAAAGATATGAAGTTTAGTTCATTCCACTGCTTCTCAGCTACTGAAGCCCAGACAAATCTCACGTAATGTTAAAGCTGCCCTAGACTTGCACAGAGACAGGAAACAGCACTGAAGCTACACACGGTGCAGGTGGCATCTCCCACAATTACGTCTAGAGAAAGTCCAGCAAATGACATTTGGTGAGTTCCCAAGATTAAGACAGATGCATACAACTGTACATCTCTATAAAACATCATCCACTCCTTCTAATTTGAACACTAAAATAACCAATAGAAATAATACCCTGAATTTCTTGGTGATTTTCCCTCACCAAGTGGCTACAACTTTTGGAATAGATCAATGGGGAAGGCATGAGTTCACAAAACATTTTCATATTGCCAGGGCCCATGAAGATGGACAGGTTCCTACTCCTGCCTCTGCAGTTAGTAGTTTGCTATTTATACTACCAAGGCATTGAAATCAAAGTTGAAAGTTACAGCTTTAATTTACCCTTCAGATATTGATTATGTGGGATAATATCCATAAAGGAAGAAAAGCAGCTTAACCATCTCAACTTGAATTCATAGACTTGATGGACTGGAACACATCTAATACTGAAGTTGCTAATATAAGGTTCACTGTTTGCATTTTTAAATAAATGAATTTAAAAATAAAATTGGAAGTTGATAAATGACCCAGAAATGTCAAACTTCGCATACTTATCAGTTAAATTTATGCTGAGATGAAGTGACTTTATTCTTCACAAGAAGTCAAAAAGTTAAACTTACAGCTGCAAGATTCTCACACCGTGACTGAATGGCCTGGATGAAGAGACCACTGGCTGCTGAATTTCTGTGAACAGCACTGATAAAGTCTTGTACTGGAGGCTCGTGGGACAGATTAATCAAGTCTTGAACATGATTCACAATAAGCCAGGTTAGGTGTTCTGAATCATGTAGGTTTTGACACTAAAGGGGAAAAAATTAAAATCTGATTGCAGTAACATCAATGTTAAGATTTTAATTACTAAACATGATACAACATGAAGCCCCTCAGATATAATTCTGGTAGATACTTTGAAATAATGGCATAGAGTGTCTATATTGTAATACCTCCATCATTATTTTTACAAGACAGATTTTCCAAATGTTTTGATCTTGTTGCAAATTAAGGCATTTATCATGAATGCGCAACTTATTTTCCTAAAAATACTAAAATCCCAGGTTAGAAACAAGTCAACCGAGAAGGTTGATCCAAAGTTGCTGCTTTTAATGAAATAAAGTGTTTGAAATAAACATTCACACAGAGTTGTCTTGTAAAATGTAATTTTCATTTAGGCTTCTTAAAGATTTCTTATTACTACTGGCCTTTAACACACAATGCAGAGTTTCTGGAAAGCAAATCCAAAGAGATCTGTCGTAATTAATGTCAAACCTCTAGAGGCTTGTGTGTATCGACAAGCAGTGGAATGCAACACAAAAATATCTGTAAAGTTAACCAGGGACTGCTGAGAGGTGGTACCTCCCCAGTAAGGAGGTTTTGGAGGATCTTACCTTGGACTACCTCTAATCTGACTCTAGTGACTGAATGTCCATTAGTACTTGAAATACTTCCTAAATAAAGCTTTTTGTTCAGTTGGAACCTGAAAGGAATGCAGTTTGCTTGCCTCAAAACTGCTCTGAGGTGCAAACCCAAGTGCAATAGTAGACACTACTGAAGATTCACTTCAGAGTTCCCAATGAACTTAACCTCTAATACTGAGGCAGCATAAGGACAACACCACAGAAATTGTTCTCACTAGAGAACCAAAATGGAAGTTCAAATGTTAGTGTAAAACCTCTCTTCTTAAGGTGTAGAGACAGAAGTTCATCAGCTCCTAAACACTGTGCATTGCTACTGATGTTGGGAAGTCTAGAACTAATTAGTGTGCTCCAAGCACCTCCCAAGTAAGGGATGTGATACCAGAAGGTAATTCTATTGCCTACCAGGTAGCCTTTAAAAGCCAACAGAACTCTCAGTTTTGAACAGAAAAAAATGCCAAATGAGGTTATATCTAAGCTTACGGAAGCACCACCCGAAAATAAAATTACCAGTTTCACAAGTCTTCATTTTTCACTTGGCACACTTCACTTTTCAGTTAACACATATCAGTAATGACTGTCAGCATCATAAAATAACTCAAAACTGTAGTTGTAGAAGTCATAATTCAAAACTTACAACATAGTCACAAAAGAGAATGAGTGCTCCTCTTCTCACTATCTCACGATTGCACATGCCGCGCTTAGATTCCAAATCTGATTCATCACTGTCTCCAGATATATGAGGGCTAAGCAATTTAGTAGTAGAAAGGCTGTGTCGCCTGCAAAAAGTATATTACATTTTGTTATCATCTCCTTAGTATGGCTACTGAAACATGAACAACCAAATTGCTACCAATGTTCTTACATATATTTTCCTATAAATTTCATTCAAACATTATATTTCTTTGAAGTAGACACTTTGCTTTCCATCAGATCTTTGTTTTTTAATAATTGCAGTATTGCTTATTACTTCTTTGGACAGTCTAAAGAACTTATTTGACTTATTTAAAAGAAAAACATGGACTGTTGCATCTCTGGTAGGATAACAGAACCTACAACTGTATTTTCTTCTCAAACCAAACCAGTGTTCTTGAGCACTTAGTTTAGTGTCAGATTAAAAGTGATGCCCAACCCAGAAAAAAAAAAAGAGATGACACTGGTAAATTAAAAAAAAAAAATACTGCTATTTTAGTTCATAGAATCACCAAGGTTGCCTGTGAGATCATCAAATCCAGCCTTTAGCCTGGCACCACATCATGGCTCACCACTAAGCCACATGCTGAAGTGCCACACCCACACACCTTTTCAACAATTCCAGGGATGGTAATTCCACCACTTCCCCAGGCAGTCTATTCCAAAGGTTGAGTAGCTGCCCTGCTTTGCTCCTAATTCTGGTAACTCCATGTTGCCACGAATTAGAATAATGTATTTTCAGTTCCTAAGATTGAACTGAACAAGAATCTCACATTTGAGACAGTGTTGATGCACTTCAGCTGGAGAGCAAGACGAGTGTGCCCCAACACACACAGCACAAGCTCTGCTCACCTCCCTCCACAGTTAACACAGAGGGATACCCACCCTCATGGGAGGTCCCTTCCTTATCCACTGAGGACAAATCAGTCCAATGCCTGACAGGTGGGATAAACTAATTTCACACCAAGAGAATACTCATTTTAGAACAAATCTCCAAATTTCAGAGAACTAATTTTAACTGAGGTTATTTCAGTGCTCAGTGTTAATGAACCAGCATGGTGCTAATATCATGTTTTTACAGCATTTAGCAATAGACCCACTGAGAACCGATAATCCTGTAGCTACAGCTATAGTTATACTATAGTTATACAGATCAGATTGTATTGTCACAAACACAACAGGGTCCATCACCTCCACTGGCTGGTTATCTGCTAGAAGATGAAATGTGAGTTCTCCACAGAAACACTGAATATTTTACTATAGTTATTTCCATAGTTCTAATAAAAAGTAGTACACAAAGGAAGTTTTCTTGCCTCAGAAGTGAAGAGATTACCTGGCTGTTCTGAGGAACAACTGAGAGCAGGACACATTTCCTTAATTTGAAAGTCACACCAATACCAGAAGAGACAACATATATACACATAAAGCAAATGCAGAACGACATTTCAGAATCCAAGTAGTACCATTCATTAGGCTGACAGGCATGGGAGAAAGCAGCTGGATTGTTTTAATACGTTTTTAGCAAATAAAATTATATGAAACACACTACTACTACTAAGGAACAAAACCAAAACTTACTTTGGGGTTTGATGCACTTCTGACCACCAGTTGTAGTTGGTATAATTGACAAGAAGCAGGATTTGACACCAGAGGAGAACTAAAGAAGGATGAGTGGGAATCATGGACTGAACAAGGTCGCTCAGACTTTCAAGGGTGTAGAAACTACCATCAGATCCATCTCCTGTAAAAAGTCTGGTGGCTGCAGCTGTGATTCTTCTAAACATCCCTGGAAACAATAAAACCATGTTAGAGTAACAAAGCTCTAGTCTGAATTCTTAAGTTTTAAAATTATTCAGGGTAGAATTCCTGCGAGAAAGGTACATCCTAATCAGTTCTACAAAATTCTTGGGCAAATCATGAAGTTTGCCCAAGGGCAGTGTGCATACCAGAAATTACCAGCTCTCAGACTCAATAAAAAATGTTTTAGATAGGTTTCATTACAATTCTACTTACTCTGATACATGAAACCTTCATTAAACTTAAAACTGTCACCTGTGGACCAGGACTAGTTTGATTGTTTATAAATTAAAACACAGATGTTCTACTTAAGAACCGTGAGGTAACTACTATTCTGCATGTTAAATACTCACAAGTATCCTACTTCAGAGAATGGCTTTCCAAATACATTTAAACTAAATTTATCCTCTTTCATCCAATATCTAAAGTGCAAAAATTAAGTGTTTCTGCCATTACCCTCCATAGGGAATACTCAGCAAAAAAGCAAATTTGACTTGCTGATTCTGTGTTTGTATGCCAAAACAAAGGTTGGGAAAACAAGAAATATGAAAAGGGTGGGAAAAAAAGGAAAGTTGTCTAAAAGTACAGGACTTTCTGAGTTTCTATGAGAAGATAAGACTGGGGGGGAAAAGAGTTTCTTCAGAGTAAGTTAGAAACCAAGAGCTAATCAGAATAATGAAGGAATTCTGCAGTGTTACTTGCTTTTCTTCCCAGATACATAGAAGAATGAAATTCCACAGCCATGTGGGCCAATTTAAGCTGCCCCCAGGACTGTTAAATACATAATGTAAATAGCAAAGAATAGGAAAAATAACTAAGTCTTCAAAACTCTGGTTTCACTTATTAACAAACCAGTGCTAGCACCATTCCAGCTCCCTGCATTTGCAGAAACGACACCATCTAGTGACTACCTGCAGTCATAAAATCCACTGCATGCTCATCTTTTTACTTTGTCCATGCCTTTTATTTCTAACTTTAAAGGAGCACATTGAAAATGTTCACTTATAATCTTGTAGCTTCCTACAGCTGGAAACACAGGAGTCAGCAATGCTCACACTTTGAAAAACTGCAACGGGTGAGAAGACAAAACATCCAAGTAGAAGAGTAATTAAAAACGACAGAACACAGCCTGTGTTTCCAGACACAAATTGCTATAAGCTACACCCATAGTTAGGAGAATATAACTTAAAGAGAATGTAATTACAGAGGTTTTAACTGAAGAAAAGTATTACAAATTCAGGCAGTTAGTTAATCCTCAACCTAAATAAATATGTTATGATGTGAAAATACAGTCCAGATGTCTGAACAACTTTGATTTTACTCTGTTACACCTGTATGGCGTAACAGAGTACATTTAGTCAGTCGTAATATACCTGAAATTACTTGTAGTTTTACATTAAATGAATTTCTAGAGAGCATGCAACATATCCCAATGCTCTGAATGAGTATTTTAATATTTAATTTTAGTTTTGCTTGAAAATTTCTACATAATTCCTGGCAAGACCCCCACTGTAGCCTGAAAGCCAGTCACAGCAGCAGAACCAGCTGGGCCTTCCTTTCAGCTCCCACCGTGGAAGAATCCACTACCCTGATTTCAATCACCAGCTTCATTTTCTGATTTCATCACTCCTGGCTTGACACCATTTAATCACTTATGCCAAAACACCTTGGTGTAAATTATTTGTTACAATATTTTTTCAAATGTTTCTCCTAAACAGAAACTAATATATAATGAAAATATATATTACAATTGTATTATTTTATATAATAAAATTTTATTAAAATGTATCCAAATTATTACTGTAACAGACACACAGGAGAGAACTGTCACTCTTTATATCCAGAGTTCTGTGCCCTAAAGCACATCTAAAACAAAGATTAATTCTGTGCTTCTTCACACACACTCCTGGAGTCTTTGCACCAAGAACCTCGGTTTGGAGGACTCCCATTTTACAGACCGAAGCAACAGAACGCCGTGTCCCTTATCCCATGTCTGCGAGGAAGACTACAAAGAACCAGGTCTTGTGCCAAGACCCTTCTTAAACAGCAGACAACTAACAGTAAGCCAAGGGTGCATTTCAGCTGCAAGCTGAAAGCAAAAGGTGCAGGGTTTTTTTTGTTTGTTTGTTTTTGTTTGTTTGGTTTGGTTTTGTGGGTTTTTGGTGCAGATTTTTTGGGAGGTTTTTTGTTCGTTAGTTGGGGGTTTTGCTTGTTTATTTTATGTATTTTCATTAATTATGGCAAAACCCAGGAACCTTCCTTGTCATGAGTCTGAACTGGTGGTCTGTAACTCACTATTTTAAACCTGGACACACCCACCAACCTCCAAACTGGGAAAAACATGAGAAACATAGCCACAAATTTGAAATGCTCTGTGTTTTTTTGCCTTAAAAATTTTAAACAGTTAAAAGGAGCAATAAAGAGTCACTACTTACATTTTGTTCCACAAAGACAGAAGAAATGTGAAAAATGTGCCTTGCATGCATGAGTACTGTGTTTGGGAAGCTCTTTATATGGAGTAAGATATAACATCTTCACCACTTACATAATTCCTTCTCAGTAGTTCAATGCATTCAAGAGTTTTCTCAGAACTTAAAAAACACTCTGCTACTGCATGCTGTGACATGGGCAAGATTTCAAGTATTACCTGATTTGAAGATATGAATTAAGCACATAAGCAGCGTGCCCAGCTCCTGGCAGTAGAAAGTATGTTGCTGCTCATTCATGTCCACTTTTAATTGCTTGGTAACAATATCTTCAAGTAGAATGCCAACCAGTTGTAGTAAGAACCTTGAAAAAAACACATTTACAATCAATAGCAAAACTATCAATGTAACATCTTTGAGAACAAGATGAGGTTAGCCTATGAAACTTAGGTTTGAAAAATAAAATACAAAGTTCTTCTCCATTCATCCTAAATAACATACTAAATGAAACAGTACAGAACAGGTTAACCTAAAACAAATAGGATGTCATATGATCAAAAGCACTTCAATAATTCGATATTAAACCTAGATTATCTACTCATCAGCTACAGTTATAATAGCATTCATATAGTGGCCCAATTCACTTTAAAAACAAATATTCAGAATGCTGTGGTGTCTTTATAGCGATTTGTTAAAAGCAATTGAGCTAAAAACAAACTGTGACAGTTACCACAGCTCAGCTGAACAGAGGTAATTCAGCAAGTCACAGTAATTCACCTATTTACAGCCTCATCTATCCCCACTCTACTACACAGGTTCTTCATCAAACCTCCAGCTGGGACAATGTGTGCTGTCAAAAGAAGCACCAAAAGAGGGCATTTGAGGAAAGCCAACCTTGCTCCTGGCAAGTAATAGCCATCAGTGCATTCCTACATCACTGCTGTTGGACATAAGGTCACAGTATGGGAGTCCAAAAGACCCTCGTCCCTCTACCCATCACCCTCACAGTGAGCTGAATGATATGAAACAGCATACTATTCCCATCTGAAGTTCCCCACTTGAGTAAAAAGTTCTGATTTTCTTAAATAGCTATTTCAAATGCATCCCACAACATTAAAACATAATGCCTTAATGACAAACATTTTGTCAGTATAATACTGCTGCCATCTCTCCACACTCCTTTTGCCTGAGTTTATCACTCTCCAAGGACATCAACATGGGAAGCCAATTAAACACAGCTGAGTCTTAAAAACAGGAAAAAAAGAGCAGGAGTAACTTAATAGATTTGAAGCCCACTTCTGCCAAGTTTCAAATACAGAACCTGGGCTTCCACCTAGAGATGTCTCATCCTTTAGTTCCCACACAGAAAGTAAAGAAAGGGTTAAGCAGTTAAGTTTCTGGACCTGATTTTAATAACTCCAGGATTCACCCATTTTAACAGCTCCATTAGGTCCTTCACTTGGCTTGAGAAGAGATACCAGAACAGTCCAAAGTCATACTAGAATCTGCTCAACTTCTCCATCCCTATGCATCTCAATATTCCTTCCTCCACACACACTTGTCCCATGCCAGCTTACTAACAGACTTGATTCCCATCAGACAAAAGTTTTATACATGTTAAATATTGCCCAATGTATTTGTTATTTCTCAGAACTCTTTACCTTTCCCCAAGAAATTCAAAAAAGACAATGTACCTGGAAAATGTCTCTTCAGGTGGGTATTTCGCCTGTTTGACTTCAGTGTGATCCTCTGGTGTGGACACACTGTTTTCTCCACATCTCAGTCTGTTGATTGCTTGACATGAAATCAAATAAGGTGAGAAGGAAAGCTCCTGTATACGGGATAGAACGATGTCTTCTGTTGACTGTGAAATCAGAACCCTAAGGATAGCTAGAATTCCAGAAATCCACAGCTGGACAGTGCTCACTGATGCCTATACAAATAAAACAGTACAGAAGACTGAATACTTTAGAAGTTAAATGATGTAACATAGAAATGTATTAAAAAATTAACATTTTTATTAACTTACAAAAATCAGACCCTTGTAAGGATGGAGCAAACCTGAAATAAATTTTAAGTTCAGATCTTACAAAATGCTATTCCTGTGGTAACTGTCAAGCTTACATTCATTCTGTTAAACAAACTCTCAGCTTTAGAAACAGTACTAATACTTGTGTTAGAAAAATGTGATTTACCTATTAAATTGCATTCCAGATTTTATTATATCAATACCTTTCTTTACATTCCTGATCCTCAAAATACAAAATAAAGTAATTCATAAGCAGAACATTCCTCTATCAAGTGCTCCCAGCTGGTAAATCACATTAGTTCTAGCCAATTTGTTTCCAAAATCTGCTTCAGGTACTTTAACACCACTTAGCAAATTAATAAAGAAAAACACATTCTCTTTTGTTTTGCATGGAAGATACCAGATCCTCTCTTCCTTGGAAACAATAGCTTACCATTGTTTTAGGAGTAACAAACATACTCCTTAACAGCATGTCCACAGGGCGAAGGGATGATGGAGCCAAAATTTCAAACAAAGTGTTCAATACACCCAGAGCATCATGAGAATCTATATGCATCTGTAGAGAAAAACACAAAACTAATTGCTAACTATCCACTAGAGGTAACCTCAACACAAAATTAGCACTCCATGTTTTAAACATTTCTCTAACAACCTGTGTGTAATAAAGCTGTTCTTGACAGTACAAAATTCAGAGCAACCAAAAGCTATGAAAGATAAATTGAAGTGTCATTGCAGGCCTTCCTAGACATGAGTTTTGAGAACACGGACAAAAATCTGTCGTATGAAATCCAATGTGCATACGACATATATTACATTAGGAGAATAGGCCTTATTCAAAGAATGAGACCAGAAGACTGACTTGTCATAAAATTTAAGGACTTTTCTCCTCCATGCACATCCTACCAGGTTTATTTATAGAGAGCAATGCTGGTCACGACTAAACTTAAGGAGAAAAGAAACCTAATCGTCAGAAAAGTGAACAGATACAGCGGTATTAACACAACAGAGGTAGGACAGCTTCCTTGAACAGTTTTTTAGATAAATTATAGAACAATCAACTGCAAAAAACAAAGCACTGGACTACAAATCTAGATGACCATATCCTGCTTAAGTAATTCGGAAGATGAGAATCTGCAGTCACACAAAACAACAGCAATTTCACTTTGCCAGCACTTTTGCTCTGCTCTAAAACTGCTGTCAGATCCTGCCCACACTCCCCAACCATGAGGTCTCCTCATGGGATTGGGGAACTGCCATCATGGAGCAAAGAATATTTGGGGCTGGAGCACCTCTGCTGTGGAGGCTGGGAGAGATGGGGTTGCTCAGCCTGGAGAAGAAAAGTTCCACAGAGACCTTACAGCACCTTCCAGTACCTAAAGGGGCTACAAGAGAGCTGGAGAGGCACTTTTTGCATAGAGAGGTAGTCATAGGACAAGGGGGAATGGCTTTACACTGAAAGAGGGTGGACTTATTAAAGGAAATTTTTACTTGGGAGGGTGGTGGGGCACTGGAACAGGCTCCCAGAGAAGGTGTGGATGTCCCATCCCTGGATGTGTTCAAGGCCAGGTTGGATGGGGCTTTCAGTAATCTGGTCTGCAATTAGACACACTGTAACTATGAAAAAGTAATTTTGACATTCTATAAACTTGGGACAATCTTCACACCATTTAATAAGTGTTCTGATCCAATCATGTATCTAAGAGAAACAGAATGAGCGTCCTCTGGAGACAGTCTTGATCATACTGCATATACTTCATGCATTTAAATATGAACTTCTTCACTTCAAAGACTTAAGTCTACCTTGCACTAACTGTTTTTTCCAGATATGGCAACCACAATTTCAAGAAAATTTGTCTTCATATTAAAAAAAAGTAAAAATCAAATGCCCAAAGCCACTACAGATACATACATTACAGCAATTATTTAAAGTGTTTATAGAATTAAAACAATCGTATAGCCACCTGTTGTTTTGCAAGCATTGGGAGAATTATGTCCGCTATTTGCCGGGACAATCTCTTCCATTTGTCTTCATTTTCTTTATGACACTGTTGCAATACTAAGATGAACATTTCCAGCACCTGAGGAAAAGTAAAAACGAATTTAAGTAAACATACTACCCATACTAACAGAAAACATTCAAGTAATACCATAGTAGGAAAAATACTTCAACCATCTACCAAAAGGACAAAAGGGAAAAAAACCCCATATGAGAAATCACACAACATTTTTAAAACCCCATTTTCAGGTTAGAAGCCTGTTCTTAGTTACGAGTTTTTTGGTGCTGGTGGTTTTTAAAGAATTTTGCAGTTACTTTTATAAACTAGAAAAAGAAATATTTGCTTTGTACTTTTAAAATGGTATTTGTCAAAAGACTACTCTGACAACAGGAAAAATAAATCTAAATACCACATCACTTATTGAACAAAAAGGGAAGGAAGAAAGACAACGATTTTCCAACATATGTATACTCTCTCTTGACTCTAGCTCCAGAGAAGTTTAAATTTGGTCAAGGAAAGAAAACAGACATTTTTATGGAGCTCATTCACCTGAGATGTTGCTTTCATATAAAAGTTTGTAAGAGACATCATAATGGAGCACACCAAGCAAGGATCACTTCTGGTAGCTGGATGTGTTATAGGTTTGAGGGTTATAGAGACCACACTTTGAGGGATAGGCAGACACAGAAGGCAGGCACACCAAAGACACAGAAGCAAGAATGGTAATATATGGACTGGGAAGTGGGACAGAAGAATCTGTTTCAGGAAACAAGTTAGAGCAATTGCAAAGGAAGTTCAGGTAGTTCAGATTAGGGAGAGGGAGATTCCCAGGTGACTTTCATCGCAAAAGATTTTCCCATGAGAGAGGAAAGAGGAGTGATTCCAGTCTGAATGACTTAACTCTGGAGCTCCATGGGTGACAGCTACAGCTGTAATAGAAAAAAGTTAAAGGCTGCAGCTCTTGAAACCTCTCAAATGCACAGGGAAACCACTGCAGGCCATCCCAGCCTCAGCCAGGGAACAAAAGAACATCCCAGGGTTAGTTTATATGTATTGCACCAGCAGAACAGGGCAGAATAAGAACTGCAAAATGGGGTGGTGTGGGAAGAGCAGTGCATGGGTGGTCTTTAATAGGTTAAGTGTGTCAGAAGGGGATCTGCCAGCAATTGCAGTACCTTATGTAACACAAAGTTATTCACTATTTCACATCATGTGTCTACAGAGTGTCATTTCATATAGTTATATTAGTCATTTTATGATTATAAAACTACAAATTCAAAAGAAAATGTGGATACACAAAATTACCCCAATCTGAACACGCAGTTCTAACAAATTATTTTGACAAGATGTACTGACTTTTTTCAGAAAATACAGTGCTTACATTAGCATACACTAGAACTGCATTTTCACATTATGAAAGACAGGCACATTAGGTTTGTTAAGCCCCTGAATAAACAGTAAGATCCCATATTGATCATGTCACTTCTCTTAAAATGACTTTTATGTTTTTCTTTAAAACAAAGTGTATTGAAGAAAGTCATTGTTATACTCCTACAAAACAGAAACATGTTTTCCAAATCCATGAGGTCTGGGTCAAAGTAGTGAGCGATAACAAATACCTAACTACCAGTGTCATTACCTTCTTCAAGTAAGTGTTATTCAAAACACTGTTACTGTACAGCAATACCTAAATCATCTCTGTGCAGCATCTTTCCTAATTTTAAACTTGTCTCCTCTTCCATTTTATTCCCATTCTTTTAAGTTTCTTCTCTTCCACCAACCTTTTGTTTATTCTGTCTGCAACACAGCCAAGATTATGATCCTAACTGGAGCTTTTTAGTGCTTTGTTTTCTAGCTTTGACTACAAAATTCTACAGACATGCTACTTAATTTGAAATACTGATTTGTAGCGTAGAACCTTTCTCATATCCTTAAAAATCTTCGCATATTTTTTCTATAAGGAAAGATACCACACAGAGCCCAGCTATTCCAGTTTTGTATAGAAAATTATTAATATTGCCTGAAGCACTTCTAGCAGTCACAGCAACGTTACCCTTTTATAGACCACAAAGAGGAACCCTTCATCCTCCTCTCCTACCTGATGGTACTGGATAAGTCTCAGCAGCATCGACACTACAACCTCCTTCTGAGTTTCCAGCTCTTTTCCAGCATCAGCTTTATTTGTTCCTCTTAACACAAAGAGATCATGAACGATGGGCTGCAGGGCTGGTATTGCTGAAATAAGATGTATTTGTTTCAGCATGAGACAAGTCACTCCTGAACAGTGATTCCTGAACTAACAGTTCGGTTACTAAAAGTAAACTGGGCTCTAGCTCATCAAAGGTTTTACCCGTACCTAAAAACCCACAAACTCCACACTTACCATGCATAACGATGGCTGTTATTTTACTTCTTGTAAAAAATTTAAATTATGGACAAATTTGCCCATTCTCATAGAGATAAAAAAAGTTATTTTTATAAAGTACTTCTCAGCAGAATCACTGGAAAGGATGAGAGAAACGCTTTTACTTAAAGGCTGAAAGTAGACGGAAAGGGAAGTGAACTAAAATTAAAATCAAATCCTTGAACATAGGATGTGAACTATGTGCTATGTTGTGAACTTATTACTGAATCAAGTTTCAAATAAAAGCTTTGTTGCAATTATGTACAATACAAAATGTGGGGCAGTAGTGTTAGTATGATATAATAAGCTTCCAGAAGGAATTAAGTGAGAAGTATTTAATGTCTTAGAAATTTAAAAGCTGGTGTCTTCTGTAACACTCAGTATGATCACAGTTTTCTATAGCTTAGTAGTCAACACTGATTTTATTTCTGAATTATTACTAATAAGTGTTGATGCCTTTTTTCTTTATTTTTTTTCAAAGGTTTTTTTTTTTTTTTTTTTAGAATTACCATGTGTAACAGCTTTCCTCCCACTGGCCATGATACCATCACACAGCTGAATGATCTTGGGAATTCCAATTATCTGTTTGGAATGATATCGCTCATAAGACAGCAACACCAGGAAAAAGAAGATATTAGGAATAATTGCTTCAGACTCCCTGAAAACAAAACAAAAAATTGAAGTGTCAAGCTTTGTTCAGTAAAACTCATCTTTTTACAGTCAGGTTTTTTTTAAGAATGTGTTGTTCTGGTTTCATACAGTATTTCTGTAATTTTTGTGCCCTGTTCGGTACTATGGGGTTTTTTCCCCCAGGTATTTTTTCAAGCTTTGATTATTACAGTTCCTAATATTATAACATACTGTCTAATGTACATTGGATTATTTCTGTAGAAGATCCACAGAGCAAAAGAAAAACTTATCTCTTAATTTAAACTCAAGTGTGAAGAAAAACAGAAATAACTGACAATAAAAATTTCACTGTCTTTCTTATGATCTATTAGGTCCTATATAACGTGTACCAGGTGACCAGGGTACCTATGGATTCACTCCAAATCCACAACAGGAAGAAGTTGGTCTGCCTTAGGCAAGTGAATCTAGCAATGAAATGTTGATTTCTGGAAACACAGCTTTGGCAGGGAGTCCCAAAGGAGTGGGTTTACAATACCAAAATGGAGAAACAGAACAACACAGTTGCGGATTATTATTATTTCCCATGTTACTTTCTGACTTCTTCAGTCACATGGAACCTAAAACACCTGAAAGGGTTACCACTGAAGCCAGAGAATAAACAAGCACATTGCTCAGAAGGGAACTCTCCTTTTCTCATAAGGCAGAAATAACCAGCAAATCGAATCACCACTTGTTTCAGAACAAGGCAGTTGCAAACTCTCACTGTTCAAAGGATCTTTGCTAATTTCATACCTGAACTGTCCTACTTCAATGTATTCAAACTGCTTTAGTACAAATCCAATAAACACCTAAGGAGAGAATGAAGTGTGCATCAGAACAGAGACATTAATTCCCATTTGAAACCATTTAGACATTTATAGACAGGCACTGAAATTCATTTGCACTACATTATGAAATGCTCCCTCTGCAGATACAGAAGATGGAGAATCCTGTTGATGTTACAATTGATTACAATTCGAGTGAACTTATGGCACATTTTACTGATAGTCTGTATATTTGTAACTTCATCTTTCACTCATGGAAGACACTATTTGAGGTATTACAGTCAAGAAGTTAAGATCAGCCAAAAATCTAGCTCTAAACCAAGATAAAATCCAAAGTACTTATGCAATTAAAAGAATTATCTCCGTATGAACTCATGAGAAAGTTCAAGTATTGCAAGTCACAGTAGTCTATAAATCCAAAAATAACTGTAGTAAATAAAACACTTCTAAGCAAACCACTTAAATTTTACGTTACAAATTCACTGCTTTTACAGGCAACCACACAGACTTGTATTTGCCACAAGCACCCCTTACTGCCATTAACATCAAACAATAGTTGTCAACCATGATGCTCATTATCAGTCATAAGGAAGTCCTTACTTTCAGATGGAAAGAAAGCATTTCCATTTGTAAATGAAGTTTTATTTAAAAAAACTGATTGTATTGTCCACATAATTTTATTCCAAAAGTCAATCTCATGAGCAGTTCTTAAATAGTTGTTACAGAACTCAGAAAGGAATTTACATGCAATAACCCCACAAGTCTGCAGCTATTTGTAGCAGGGGGGAAATTAAGTCCCACCCTCCTTTAAGTTTTGTTTTCATCTATAGTACAATGAATGGACGGTTGGAAGTATTTTTACTGCACATGTTATTTGAGCCTGCTGGTGAGATCCCTGCATGACAATTTGCAAATGTGGTGAGGTACCAACCTGATCTGAATCCAGAAGACAGTAGTTAACTCGCAGTTGAACCAGTTGAGCAAGCAAGTCTAGAACTTGTCTCTGCAGCTGTACCGATGTTGTTGTTGTGTATTGTTTCAATGCTTTTATGACAAGGGGTTCAAATAAACGAATGTGATTGTGAATAGCATTCTGTAATAGAGAGATTTTAAAGTAATCTAACATCTGAACAGGTCTCTGATTCAAAGCCACATTAGTTTTAAAAGGAGGAAAAGTGTTTTAAATCTAAGGTACAGCTCTTGCAGGAGAACACAGATACAAGTACCTTATCAGCACGATGTTTTGCTGCACTGGAAATGCTAGTTTTCAGCTGTGTAGAAACTTTCTGCAGCACATCAAACCATCTGTTACAAAAAAAATACAAAAAAATCCACATGCATTAAAAAAAAAAGAATATACTGTCCTTACATGTATTTTATTTTGCCAATGCCAGCTTCTCTTAATCTACTTGACTACTTCAAGAATCTTTGTAAAACCAAAGAGCAGAGACAACCTACAGTACATTTTGATCAGATCACACGGATCTGTAGGCAAGCATGTAGTAGAGAAAGACTTTCCAGTCTTTGCTTAGTTATCCTTCTGCCTTCCCCTTAACACTATAGGCTATTTACTGTATTTAGAAAGAAATTAAATACTTCTGAATACAAGCACTTAAAACTACCACACTTTAAAATCTTCAATGACATCCATTTTAATGACTTAGCTTTGCTTTGGAAAACACATTAGTGATAATTGCATTCAGGATGTCCTCACCAAGACAAGTTATTCTGCTTAAGCCTGCATCTTACAGTTACAGTGATACTCACATTTACAAAAAACACTAACGAGAGACTAGTTCAAGTTAACATTACAACACATGGGAAGAAAGTTACCCTGAAGCATCGTGCTCCTGCTCAGCCTGAACCATGTTCCTTAGACTGGCATCAGCCAGGGCCTGTGTGAAGTGTGTGTACGGTGCCATGAAGCAATAGTGGTAGAGGCCAGGCCGCAGGTTGGAGGAACCCAAGCGCTGAGCTTTGCCTTGAGCTTTGCTGGGGTTTGAAGAGAAGCCGTCGTACTGGGAAGCCAGATTTGTGCCAAACAATGTTTTCAGTAACTAGAGAAGAAAATTCGATGGAAAAGAATAAAAGTTAATGTTTCAGGAAAAAAACCTTGACTTCTCATCCTCTCAAAGGACTTTAGAGGGAAGGCTAAAATACAAGATGTGGATCAGATAGCCTAAATAAGCCAAGACAGAAAAAAAGAAACAATCCATACCTCACCCAAAAATACATGATCAGTTTTGTAACTGAAGCTATTTACATTTGACAACTCAAAATAATCTACTGAAGTCTGCCTCTCACCACAATTAACCTTTGAGGACTTGAACCTAAATATTTAACTGAAAGTCTGCAAGAAATCCATCACTAAGGCAGTCAATTCTTTGCTTTCTAGGGTTTTTTGATGCAGTTAACTGGCTAAAGAACATTTTCAGTAAGGTAGGAAACAAGCTTGTTTACTGAACATTAGCTAAATTAGTTCTGTGAAGTTCAAGAAGAAACTGTATTAGTCAGATAGCATCAACTTACAGAACAAGTAATGAAAATGAAAGAAAATATGCTGTGGGCCAAGGTTTCCTCATATCATTTCCCTTAAAAGCATGGCCAGTCTTAGTATCCAACTGACAGCCAAAGGACATCAGGATCAACATTCAAGTAACACATAAAAAAATACCTCCTTACCTGCTGTACACACACTGTTGCCATTGTTGGTTCTCTGTTAAAACATGATTTTAGATATCCCAAAATTTCTTCTACACACTAGAAAATCAGAAAAACAAGTGCACTTAATTGCATTTTTCTTCATTATATAAAACATTACAGTGAAAACTGGTCAGTAGCACAGGTTTTTGTACTAAGTAAAATGACACTAAGGGAAATGATGGAAGTAGGTAATAAAAAAAATTCAATATTTGCTTCCTAATCTTAAAATACTACAATGTTTAACACCATACTTAAGGAGAAAAAAGTACCAAGTTACAGGAGAGGGAGGAGGGCAATACATCTTCTGACATTTTGTTTATTTAAACTTATGAATATAGGAAATGACTGAAGGCGAACTATTTGGCTGGAATAAAAAAATCCCCATGTGAAATTTTAAAAGTAAAAAATTATTCCACTTTTCAATGGCAGCAATTTAACCTGGACAATCAGCTTAAGCAGTTTACCCAACTTTGTGGAAGCACAACACTTCTAGGACTACTGGCCCTTTGAAGAGCAGCAATCTTGAATCAGTGATATGTGCTATCTCCCAGTAAGGACCATGGATATTGGACAAGTTAACTACAAAAGAAAAAATAAACAAGTCTTATACCTTTCCAATGTCCTGAAGAGTTGCAAGTTCCAAGATTTGAGACAGAACATCTAAGGCAGACCGTAAGAAACATCCAAACTTCTCATTACTGTTCTGGAGATCCAAAGTAACCTGTTCCCAGAAAATAAAACCACATTTTTTCTTACTTACTTGACAAGGAGATACAAATTACTGGAAGAAGTGGGTATTGACACAAAATGATCTTCTGTATAAAATTTCAGTGTATTTCAACCAACACCACTGACAGCTTAGACTGCCTTATGAATTGCTGGAAAGGCAGAACTCCATTTTGATTAAGAAAAAAGGAAGGGATCTTCTAGCTTAAGGAAGGCCTAGGGTTTTGAGAAGCAATGGAGTTGAATACCACATTTCTCAGAAACACAGTAGGTGTTAGGAGAACACAGTCCTTGAAGTGTACATATTAGATGACCAACTCTCTAGTGAATGCATCTTCTGTCACCTGAAATAATGAGGAAAAAGCTTCCCCATCCTGGAAAAAAGCGCAGAGAGAATACATATGGGGATCTATTTAGCATTGCCAAGCCAGCAAAGAGTCATTTGGTACCAGTAATAGTGACAGCAGAGAAACACGCAATACAGAGACAATGCCTATCACATGCTCTTGTTTGGTTAGTTTATGTTTTTCTCGGTGGTAGTTGTCTTTCTTTACATTTTTTTTTGTATCTATAAACTGCTTGCACAGGTAAACAATTAGTTGACAGAGGAAGAGCCCATTTAAAAGAAACAGAGTGATTATCCAGTCCCACTGCAGTTCAATCAAACAGTATCATGCAGTACCTTATAATTAGCATGGGTTGCTTTCAAGACATCATATAACTTCAGGTATGATGGAAGATGATAAAAGCTTCCTACTGAAGATGATTTACTTGTTGGAACAGGCCCTGTAGCATCAGTTTGCCTAGAAGCTTAAAAGAATACCATAGATTAGCACAATATGCCTTTTCTACATTGCTCATGACATGTACACTCAACTCCAAATCTGCATTATTAAACAGCACCATTTTTTCAATCCACATGCATGTTCCAAACTGCAGAAACACACTGCGCACAACTAGAAAATGAACAGCATTCCAACAATCCAGCCTGCTGTGGTGAGAGAAATTAACCCAGAGGGCTTAGTACTGAAGTGCATGTACCATTTACAAAACCGAATTAACACGTGTTTCTTTCATTCATTACTAAGAAAAGGTTACAAGATTCAGAATCTCATTTCCAAAAAGCAGTGTAGGCTACTCCTGTGAAAAGCTGGAAAGCAACTTCCAAATTTCTTTAAAGTACTACACATGCAAAAATTACTTCAGTCAATAGCTGAGTAGATTAAGAAAAAGGGAGGAAAAAGATTCAACAGTGCTTTGGTTCTGGTAAGTACAGTTAATTTTCATAAAACCCAAAACAGTAAAGAAGCCCCCACCCACAGCTGCCTTTCCACCAATGCAGTACCCTGCCAGCCTCTTGAACTGACTCCAGAAAGAAGGTTACTCACTTTTATTTCTTCTCCCTCTGCCATAACCACATGGTGTGGAGCTGGTAGATGGAAGGGTTAACAGGAGTGAGTGTGCCTACCTGGACTTGCTTCACCACTCTTTTTAGGGCTCATTGGCACAGATGCCTGTTCCACAGACTCCCTCTCTTTCCCCTTTCTCCGAATCGGACTGAGAGAAGGTGGGTTTGTGAGAGAAGGTAATGCTGCCTAGAATTAAAAGAAGCCTTATTAGTTTTGTAAGCAAAAGTAGTTTTTCTTCTTCTACACAAATACAAACATATTCTTCTTTTGTTTAAACTCCCCTTCATTTGATTGTCAGTTAAACTAAAATGTTTCAAATTCAGGACATTAATTTCCTTGTGAAAAGGAAATAGTTTAATATATTCCCTACTTTATTTTCAATTTCAGCATAGGCCAATGAGATTAAATTAGAGCTCAGTAACTACAGTTTCTTTTGATCCCAGATAAAGGAGAGTCAAAATTATATTCACACATTTTTAAAATGTGAAGAAATTACTGATCTTAATAACACTGTCTAACAGTTTCTAAATCAGTCTCTAAATGTATATGCCTCAAAAAAACCTCAAAAGCCCCAAACCTGGAAGTACTTCATACAAGCTATTTCAGAAGTCAAAATATTTTACAGGATATTCAGAAGATAAAAGAGTTATTTTTAGCCCCAAAAGGAACTCAGTGCATTACAACCAGCCCAAAAGGTAACACATTTCCCAGAGTATGCAATCCAATACTCCACTTACTCTATATACTCCTCACTGAATTAATGTTTCAAGTGAAGTCAGCAGGAATAAAAGGATCAAAATTTAAGGTAATATTTTAAACACTACAGAATTAAAGGAAAACCTGTTATGTGGAAGAAAAATATGCACCTTTTTTCATGGTACTTTCTTTACTACCCAGAGTGAAGTCATATTATCAAGGAATTAGACACTTACCTGTATCAAGTCTAAAATGTGAAGAGTTCTATAGCACAACAGTATTTAAGTCACATAATTTTATTTATTTATTTTTAATACGTACCTTTACTGCTGGACCAGGAGCAACATCATCCATTACATGTGCACAAATATTAATAACCTTCAGCAGATGAGAAAAGAGCTGTTCTACTAAAGTGACAAGAGTTCGATCTGCCAGAGCAGGCCAGGGTTCCTCCTGCTTTGCAGCACCTTGGTTTGAATCTTCTTCAGCACTCCAGGGATTCTTTAAGCACTTGGGAGCACTTGCTGTAATTTCAGGAAATAGAGGACAAAACTTGGAATTAAGCACCAG
Source organism: Origma solitaria (assembly GCA_013397895.1). NCBI lineage: Eukaryota > Metazoa > Chordata > Aves > Passeriformes > Acanthizidae > Origma > Origma solitaria. The sequence continues at coordinate 4,247,563 of VZRL01004627.1, forward strand.
AAAATTTTAGACACATATATGGTTATCATCTCTGTATGAACAAAAATTCAACCAGGATTTCAAAGCCAGGAGTAGATGCAGAGTTTTAAACAAAAACAACAAAATTTGAGTTCTTTGCACCCAGCCTGTACTAAGCAAACTGCACATGGCCTTTGGCAACAGGAGAAAATTTGCAACTTTGCAATAGAGGCAGTTTCTTTTCAAACCTCCTGGATGCAAGTTCCTTCTTTATTTCTTCTGCTTCATCTTGCAAGTATTTCATTGCATACAATCAGAAGAGAGTGAGATATGGACCTTGTAGCGCTAATGGTAAAAATATTAGGACAATACTACTTTTCTTGTCCTGCCTTACCTGCAAGCAAGTTTCCAGTCAAAATCAAAGCATCCTGATGTGCTGAGAGGTCCAGTGGGAACCATGCTGATGAAAGGAGAGACAGGACCAAGCCAGCCATACCAATGGTGCAGCCCTTCTGAGCTTCATCTGAAGAACTTGGCTGGGAAACACTGCAAGTTTAATTTTGGAATGTCATGACTTTTTTTCTCCCTTTCGGCAAATCATAAGTCTTAGGAAAACCAACAGTCAAGTAGATGGCTGATCTAATGAAATGAAATCTGTACTGCAGAAATACGTTTTTAACACTCAAATACAACTTTAAAACCAATTTGCAGAAGAGACCTGACAATACTCTGGTTTCTTTAAGAGCTATTACCTTTTTTTTCTTAATAGCAAATATCGAGGCTATAGTGACATCTACTGATAAGCTGAAGAATTCTGTATTTATTTGCTAACCACTACAGTCCTGAACTGTCTTCAGTTAAGTCTTGTGCATATGCAAGGTAGGGATGGGAGACATTAGCTGTAGGATTGCAATGTAACAAGATACTGCTTTAAAGTGACAAGAAATTAGTTAAACAATTGCATTCCATCAAATCCTATATATTTTTTGAGTGAACACTATCCAAGATGGTAATTTTCTGCTGCATTCTGTATTTTCCTTGACAAGGATTATAAAACCAGGTTTTCCCACAGAAGTCAAGTTTAAAAAAGAGCAGGCAGAGATCACCAGAACATTTTGCAGGATACTCTGTGAATTACACACATCACTTCAAAGCTGTAAGACCTAAATACTTCCGTTTCTTTCAGGAAAAGACCTTATGCGCCCTCTAAATAAAGGGAATCTGGAACTCTTTCACAATATTTTTTTAATTTAAAAAAAATTAAAATCTTCTAATAAAGTCACTCTGGTCCAACACAACTAGAGGAATTTCAGAAAATTAAATTTACAGTAAGTATAGCTATTATTTTGATAAAGCTCCAGAGGTAACTACAGTGCCTTCCTTTGGTTTTTTAAAAGTATTTTCATAGGAAAGTGTTATTTACTTCACACACAGTTAGAAATCCATTACTTAATCCATGCTGATCTGTACAGCGCTGGAATGTAGCAGTTCCAATAACTTGTTAATCATAAGAACAACAATACTTAAAATAGGAAGGAATTTTGGCAAAATTCTCATGTTACTACGCACGCTATTGTATTCTTATTATCTAGAATGATACATGTCTGTATCATTCCACAAAAAATAAAATTCCAACCAAAATTAGTATAAACATTGGCCAAAAATTTGTAAAGAAGGAATCAGAGGAAAGGGCAAAGGCTATGTCATTGTATCACTCATAAATATTAGATACATCTCAAAAAAAAAAGAATTTTTTTAGGCTGGGAAGAAGAGAAGATACATTGATTTGATTTTCCAGCTAAGTACTGGAATTACTTCATTTGTTACCACTGGACCTACTGTTCAAGACACCTTTAACGCTACACATACAGAGCACACCACACTTAGGGCCAGCAAAGGAAGAAATGGCCTGCTGACAAGAAAAGCAGCTGAGGGAGGGCTGGGTTTTGCATTTGGGTTTTATTTTGTTTTTAAAATCAGACAAAGTTTTGCCATGGAGTAAGAAACACAATGACAGCAACAAAGAAAACCAACACAAATTACGTTAAATCTATTTAAAAACCAAACAGCTCCACACATGCACTTCTCCAGTAGCTACTTCTACAGCTCACGTGGCACAGCACTAGTAATCAGAGGCAAAATCAAAGCTTTTAGGCTGCCACCTGTGCAGTTTCATCCTAAAGAAACTCTTCAAAACGTAAGTACTTTGGACTACCATGTATTACCTACACTTAACTATTATAGATATCCCATTTACTGCTCCCACTCAGTGTGCCAAATGAGAACAATTTAAATGCATCTGACACTATTATAGAAGCCAAGATGAACCACCTTCCTTGAACCACCATTTTTCAACATAAGCATGAAATCAAGATGAAAATTATAATGTTCAGATTTTAAAGAGATACAAGACACAATATCCCAAAGATAAATATCCTTTCAAAAGCATGGAAGATTTTCTCCTGTAACTTATTTCATAGATGCTGACTATATCCATCTTTCTATTAGAGCAGTTGCAGTCAATACCTGTGACAGACACTGTGGTTGTGGTTCCAAGGGTGACAAAGTGCTGGTACTTTATATCCTGACAACCTGAAATAATGTTCTTCTGTATTCTGTATAAAGTTCTTAAAGAACTGCTAAAATAAGGTTAACAACATATACCTAAAGCAGGACTTCCAATACCTAAGTAAGTACACTTCTGTTTCAAAAAACATTATTTTCAGAAGCTTGACTAACGAAAGAGGGAACATACCCACAGTGCCATCCCACACTCCAGGTGCAGACTGGAAATGTTGTGGAGAGAAGACACAAAGCTTCACAGCAGCCAAACTGAAAAGTTAACACCAAGAATGAATTAGTTTCACCACAGGAAGAGTTAGAAACATGGTATCTTAAGAGTGAGAATTAAACCCATTGCTACTGCCATTGTCACAGTGCAAAAGCTGCAGAGACAAATACAGCCAGGAAATAATAAAAAATAAAGCACGCATGCAAAAAAAGAAGAAGTCATCCACCATGGCAAGAAAACTCAAAGAAACTCATATGTAAGAAGATTCAGATATAAGAAAACTCACCGTAAGTGCTCTTGTAGTGGATATTGTCAATGCATGGGAAATTGCTGCAATAACCCTTGAAAGGTTGTTTTCCATAGTGACATCTGTTGGACTTTGCAGCATATTGTAACCTCTGTATGTTCTGAAATAAAAACATTTATACTCACTAAAACATGTACTTAAAAAACCCCATCCCAATCAAAAATGATTATGGCTTAAATTATTATTACGTATTTCACAGACTGCTTATAACACACAAAGCCAGAGAATAGTCTAAATACCATCTTATATTGTAATATTTTTGGGGTTATATTAGCAAATGCTGTAGGTTTATAAATAAAACCCCTTTTTTAGCAAACAGAAATAGCAGATCAACTGTCAATATCTAGCGAGCTGCTTGAGAAATGACCACCAACTTAATATGAGTCTTTGCATTTGCTCAAATCCTTCCAACATTTTTGCATGCTCACAAACTTCAGATTATTGCCATAGAAGAAGTCTATTTTCTATCCAGAATGATACAATGTCCACAAAAGTCTACTGCTTGCATATTATAGTGTATAAATACTAAGTTATATGATCAAGATCATGTATCAAAAATTATATAATTAAAAACTTGTATGACCAACTAATAGAAGCAAAGAGCCCCTATAAATATATACAACTCATACTGTTTATAAGACAGAAAAAGTACAGGTGACATCAAAAATACAACAAGATCACACTATCAAAATTAGATTTTTAAATTATAAAGGGAGTACAGACTTCTGCAACCACAGTCATTAAATAGGATATGAAGAGTTATGAATCTGGATCAACATACCTGGAGAACAATACATAAAATTAGCTTGAAAAGCCACACCTAGCTGTGCAATTTAAGTAGGAACAAGTAGGGTGACTTCAGTAACTCAAGAAACTATCTCAAAACAATGACTCTCAATGTGTGAGTACAACACCAGTAACTCACACACTGTATTCTTTACACATGAGTTTTTCTGTGGAGCTTAAAACTACCATATTCCTAGGGACCAGAAAAATAACTCCTAAGCACATGATTGTGAAGGATTTAACTATGATTCTGGGCATTACAAAGCGCAATTTGAACCTCCATTCCTTTTGAAGCAAGGCCAGACAGATAAGGTACCTGGTGATAGTGCTCACTGCAAAGTGAGATGGGGGCTGCGTTTCATGCATGAGGAGTTTCAGGTAGACACTGCTTTGGTCTCGTGCTACTGCCACAACGGGGTCAGCCTGTCCTTGATCACAGTTATAAAACAGCTTTGGAACAAGCCTGAAAGAAAATTAAATGTCAAAAAGAAAAATTATTATTTAGATATGATTTAACATCTAATTTAAAGTATATTTAATATATAGTTCAGCAAGCTATACATGCTAATTACACATATCAAATTCTAAATAAAAGCTATTACAAAAATTCATTGAGCTGAATTCATCTTTATATAACCGCTCTTCATTACAGTCAAGGAGCTCAAGTCAGGACAAAGTAACTGCTCCAGACATACAGTAATTAAAAAAAAAATCTTTTCTGGAGATACCTCCCTATACATACTAACTACAACAAAGACCTAGAGTACTTCTCTCTTGCTGGTCCCTTATCTCCCAACATATTTTCCCCATGAATATCTGTATCAACTGAAAACTAATTTTTACCTGAAAAGAATAATTTTTCACTATCTGATTTCTATGCAGCAAAACCTAAACATAAAATAAAATCCAGTCTTCTTAAGTAACAATATTTTTAACTCATGTAAAAGTGAAAAGCTACTGTACACATGCTTTTGTAATTTCATGGAGAGTACTTTCAATGAATGTCCATACTGGATGATTCAAGGGGTTTCTGCAAGCTTGTAGTAGCTTTATTGGGCAAGCAAGTCTTTTCCAACCTCCACACATCTCCTGTCACTAAGTCAGCATGAAGACAGAAAAAATTTCAAATTGTTCCCACTCAGTCAATAAATAACTCAATTTCAGAATCAAGTCCCCCTTAATAAAAGCAACAAGTTCTATGATGCAACAGTTCATGATTCCTCTGCTGAGCTGCTTTGGCAATATAAACACTTTCAAATGCCAGAACTTCAAATGTTTTGTTGTCCTTATTTGTTATTAGGAATGGACAGCAATTAATAGTATGAAAAAACTAGGAAAGAGACTCCTCCGATAATAAAATATACCAGGAATTCAGTATTACACGCTCCCAACTCCCTTAAACATAAAATGTAAGTTTTTGAATTCTAGTAAATAAACTACCAACTAATCGTCATTCTTTGGTGCATTTGTCTGTACAGCAACTGTAACTGTAGTAGGTTACAGCAAACATCTGCTTTTTAAACAAAATCAGCTGCTGCACTATCATTAGTGAGCATGAAAATTTTAAGATCCACTATGGCTGACCATGTGAAAACTACAACACTTGGGAGTTTGGACAAATCCGTAGAACTGCAACATTTTAAGCCCATCAGTCACTGTCGGGATACTGAACAAATGGCTTCAGCATGCAAAAAATATTCAGAAGTTGAAACTGACCCTCAGAATGTAATACAGTTAAATGCAACGGGATTGCTAACAGAAAGCAAAGTACAATTGCCTGATGAGTCAGAACGATGAATGTTCCAGGTACCATAATGACACATTTGTTTCCCATCTCAAATAATCACTTAGGTGTTACATATGCATATACACACACACACACACACATATATATATATGTAACACCTAAGTGATCATTTTAGTTATAGGTATACATTAATATGCAAATATCTTTCCAAACTACTTTTTTTTCTATAAATAAAAATGCCACATATACCTCATTAATGAAGCTGCAGCCACGTGTCTCACTCTTGGATCTTCATCTCCAAGCAGACTTATTACAACATTTTCAAGTACTCTCTCCTGAAGTTTTAATAGCTAGAAAAGAAGTTAGCACAGTTAATAAAGTTCACTGAACATTTTCATCATTTGAGCACATTGCTACGAGAGTTAACAAGTGAGATTTTATCTGTCATGCAAGTCTGTAAAAGACCATCTTCACCTTAACATTGCCAATCACACTAACTACACAATGCCAAATTATTTTAAGTTAAAAAAAAACCAAAACACAAAACACATACACCAGAAAATACTAAGATATCTGAATCTCCATAGTAAGGATATTCCCAGTTGTAGTAAGCTTTAGAACATGAGACTATTTACATAAAAAATACTTACAACAGCCATCAGTGTTGACAGAATTTAAAAACAAAGTGATAACATTGCACTGCTACCTTAACGCAGAAACACAATATAGTGATTGAATAATTTACTTACACCAGTATAATGATGAATACCTCTGTGCAAGCTCTCAGTTTTTGCTTCCAAGAAGCTGACTAGCCTATGACAAAATAGAATTTAGAGTACATTAGTTAACATTGTGTGTTATTTCCCCCTTCAGTGCTCTGAGGGCTCTTTTTGTTTATTTTTTTTTTTTAAACATTGTAGGGAAAAAGTAAGTAATAAACACTTTTTGCAACCTTTAGAAAAGGAAAGCTATTTGCTAAACAACTATCTGGCTAGTGTTACTGAAGAAAAGCAGTCCTGTTTAAAAAAAAAACATTATTTACAGACTGTGATTGTAATTGTAATTTTGTTTTTTACCCCATGCACAGAATATTCAGACTATTTTGAAAAGATAGTAAAACATTCCAAACACCACTAGTCACAAAGAGTCCACTTTCATATGACTAAGGATAACTCGAAGAATTTTCATATAAACATCTCTTGTCTTTCAGCTTGGAAGAACCTATAGAAAATTAGGGATTGCAAGAAAAGGAACTCAAGTCACATTTATTTCAGAATTAATAGAAACTGGGCAACTATGGAGAGCTGACAAGAGGGAACAAGTCAGGGATTTTCTCTTTAAAAACACACACAACTGGACAGAAAAACTAAGTTACATTCCAAATTATGTGGTCTCTCTCTGATCACACATTTACAGAAGACTTAATACAACAGACCAATGAACTAATATCTCCTATACAGTGTTACTAGGATTGGGCTTGGCTGTGAAGTCAGTGGTAAGTTGTTGACAATTGGACATTCCATACAGGACCAACTGGTCTGAATTAGTTGTATGAAACCCATTAATGCTTCAGAAGAAATTGCTCCATTACAGTTCCAGTTCCCTATACACCCCTGCACTTCAGCTACTACACCCATGGAAAAATATAAACACTCACCGAAAATCTACCTCTGCCAGTGTTTCCAGAAGTTCCGTCCTTACGAGCCAATACGAGCTGCTCTTCAGAGTAAGGAGGTCAACAATCAATTGCAAACCTAGCTCACTGTAACTGCTACCGCATAAGCTCATGATGCAATGCTGAGAAGAAAAAACAACTTTCAGTTACATTATAGAAGATGTTTTCCAAACAGAAGAATGAAAGTGATCAAAAAAACCACTTGTTTTATTTAGAATACTAAAAAAAGTTATTGCATAAGAGCTAGGAAAAAGTACCAGAGCTAGGTACCTTTCAAGGCCAGAACACCATCTCCATGTGAACTGTTAAAACCTGATGTGGAAATTAAACTCTGGAGAGGAATGCAGGCCTCACAAGGCTTAAACACCACAAGCACTGTATTCTCATCTGTTCAAAAACAACATCCTAATTTCCACAGGGTATTTTTAGACACCTGGTTCTGATTTCCAAACTTTTTGAAAAAGTCACACCTCCACATTTGAATGTTTACCTATCAGCACAACGTGTGATCTTTGGAAAAAGTTACAGAATTCATCACTTCTATGTCTTATTAAACTACACAAAATGTACTTTCTTGTTTGAGGATTAACAACCCAAAAGATTCAGAAAATTTCTGCCAAAATGTATAAAGTCAGGCTAGATTATATACTGAGAAAAAGGAGCCAAAGTTGACTAATATTGAGCTGCCTGAACTGAACAAGTCTCGTGAATTGTTTTTCTAAAAAGCCATTATCACAAGTATAATCACACATTCAATCACTATACCCAAACATGAAGATTGCTGAGCTAAAGGTTAAAAAGATAGCCTCATTTACCTAACTGGATTTCCTTAGCTGTATCACAAGCCCCTCCTCTTTGCATATAAAATTGTAATCTCCATACACAAACTATTTAAAATTTATTAAAAGCTATGCTTTGCCTCACTGGTCTTTAAGCTGCAATAGTCACCCACCTTGTGCCTCTCCTTGATAAAATTTCCCTTGGCCTCCAATTTTTTCGCGTGGTACTTTATTGGAAAAACCCTCAAAGAAAGCTCACTTCTTCACCCCTCTGCTTTTTCATCACACACCTTCCATAGATAATAGAAATAAAATTCATATGCTCTAAGTTCCACTCACCAATTCAGCTGCCATCTCTATTTTAACAATTGCCTGACAGATCTTTCACACAATTTAACCGCTTGCTTTCCTGAGACTTTCCCCACTTTTAAAATTATTATTTCAGAATATAATCACTATTTTACTTATTTCCCACATTTAATTTTTGTTCTCCAAATACAGGTGTTATACGTTCACACTCCCCTGTTAGATATCCGATCCAATGCACTCATCTGACTATTGGGTAATGTAATATTACAGCTCATACCAGTACATTTCTCACAAGAAACATCACAATTAGGTTATAACAATCTAACCACGTAATTATTTTCGATCTGTTTGTTCCTCCATTTCTGTACGATTAAAGCTCTTGGGGAAGAAATCATTGTTTGCTCCATGTTTACATATCTGCACATAGCAGACCCCAGTAAAGAATCACAACCCTGTGATGTGTGGTGGTGTAAATAAATTCCTACAGCTTACCCTCACTGCTGTACAAGCCAGTTTGCATGTAACAGAGGATTCATCTTTCAGTGTTTTCTGTAACAGAGGTATACAGTCTATCAAGGAAAAGAGATTTCCTAAAAAAAAAAAAAATTTAAAAAAAAAAATTAGAGCAATGAACATTACAATGTTACATTCAGATAAAAAGACACCCTTAAAATAAATTGTTACCTGTTGAGCTTCTGACATTTATTAGCCATTTTTCCACATCAAAGCGGGACTTTATTAAAATGGAGTTGACAATTGTTCCACACAAAATGGCAGTAGCTCCTCTAATCTGGGGATCTCCATGGTCAATATAGTTCAGAATGTCCGATACATATTGCTCTTCTAGGAAAATAAGTTACAACTACTTTATTTTAAAAATACTAGTATTAGACTTTACTGACTCCTAAAAATGTTTCAGTGGAGGTCTCAACTATTGGCCAATCAGTATCAGCACATCCAAAATATGCCCACCTTAGTTCTCACTTTCTGAGATCCCTTTCTGTGCGTGCAATCTACAGATCATTCCTACCAGTCAGACCAATGATCACATATGTAAAAACACTAGTGATTTATTTCAATTGTATGCAAAATGCTCTGGGGAAATCTAAGAAGCAAAACAGCTGCACACTCCAGATCCCTGCGATTCATTTGTAAAAATTAACCTAATGGCTTAGAAACCATCTATAAGATGGACTGAATTAAATTAGAAGAAAACATCTGTAAAATAAACAAACTCCTTCTACATACTCATTGTCTTGAAACAGCTTCAACTTGTCAGAAGCTCTACAAGCTCATCCACTGAAACTTAAATCTCACTACAAAAAATATACCTCACCACACGCACAGCACGTTCATTCCAACTTGTGCAATATTTGTTCACAAATACTAAACTGGGTTTGGAGTTTTCAGCATAGATGCTGACTCCCTTGTTTGAAAACCCAAACACACTATTAAAATGGAATATGTGAACTGCAACATACCATACTCTTCTCCCATTGCCTCCAGAGGTGTTTTATACAGCTTGCTGAAGAAAGACTCAGGGTGAAGTGCAACAGCTGCTCCAACACAACTTACTGCCAAGGCTTTTACACTGACTCTCACATCTCTATCAGGAACTAAAGCTGTGGGGAAGAAATAAAGACTAATAAAAGGAGGGTATTGAAAAGCTTCCTGAATTGTTTTTTATTTAATTAGTAACACTGTAAAAAAGAAATAGCTTAGCCTGGACAAAAATAAGAAGCAAGCAGTTCCACTTTAACAGAGTCAGCAGTGATATATGGCTGCTTTCTCCTTTCCCTCATATAAACTGTATTTGAAATATATCTGAAATACTCAAATACAGCTGTAACATACTTCTAGCTCACTTCCTTCCAAAAACAATACATTACCTGGGCACATGAGCAAGTAATAGTTTAGAAAATGGAAAAATAAGAAAGATCTTAAATCACTCATATATAATGACAAGAAAGTGGTTGGGTCCCCATCCCTGTATCAAAAACATGCAGATGTGGCGCTTAGGGACTGCCACAGAAAAACCTCCAAACCTTCCAATAAAGTGACATCAAAACCAAGACAGAGCAAACTGATCACATTTCCAACTTTGTACATTGAGAGACACACAGCACCAATGTGACCAAAGACAAACGTACCTCCTTTGTCCCCAGTGAGCAGGAAGGAAGCTGACAGCAGCCTGACGCAGTGCACCAAAGGAGCACAGTCTCGGTCAGTATAGTGCCCGATGTCTCCCTTTACCCTGGATGGCTATCGAAGGCAAACCACAATGTTTATACAGAGAAAAATTAATTTTCAATGTAAATAAAATATTAAGAACATGATCTAGAAATACTGCACATCCTCAAATGTATAAAGGTTTAACACAAAATAAATATATAATATCCTTATATAGTTTAATATATATTCCAAAAAAGGCCTCAAAATGTAATGCTTTTGGGATGTTTATATCCAGTATCAAAACTGGTTCAATTTTATTGAAACATTACCCTGCAGACTTTTTAAAACTACCTAGGCTTGCTGTCTGCATCTGCCACCAAACTTTGGAAACTTTGTATGAAAAGCAAATTATTTCTAAGTTGTTTCCAAACTGACAGTTTTCTGTAGTTTCACATTTAGAATTCCTCAATAGTCCAATCTGATCTAATTCTACCTGCCACAAATGAAACTTCTTTTGTCCCAGCTCAGAACAAAGACCAAAGGTGAAGTCAAAAAAATATAAGAAGAAATCAGTAGCCTGTGGTTTAAATGGCACAAAGCCCAAAGACTAAGGCATACTAACATGTGAGGAGATCATGAAGTTACCTACACACAGGTGGTAATCAGCACAGAGATATTTCAAGTAGTAAAGTATCAGCATAACCTACTAATACACAGGCAAAAAGGGTGTGTGTTCTCAGCAGTCTGTTCTGCTATGGCTTTGCTGGTGATTGCATTTAAGACAGCAACACTTACGTATTCCCCTTAAGTTACATGAAATTCAGGCTATTAACTTGGCTTCCCTATGCAACCTTAGTTACTTTGACCTATAATGAGGTACATCACATATACAGGCCTCCCATGTTTATCACTAATTTACTTCGTCATAAGTGAAATTTTAATTTTTTTTTAAACCTCATTGTTTGAAACTTTAAAATTGACCACTGTGACTACTTCTCACCTTGTTTTCGTGATCACCAGCATCTGCTGCATCTTCTTTTGATGTAAATCGATCCACACTGCTATCAGAGGGCTGCCTACTATGGCTCATGGTTTTCAACAGGTGAGGCTGCTGAAGAGCTTTAAGAAAAGGCAATTCATGAAATGTCATTTCAGATGCAAACTAAAAGCACTTTAATTAAACTTAATCATACAAACATGAAAAACAAATTAGCAGTGATCAAAACAAGTGATTGATTACAAGTGTTGAAATATATTCTTTATTTTACATATCAATCTAGTTATTTGTTTTTCGTATCCATTACGTGAGTCTTCACTCCCTTAGAAGTGCAGACGCACCTGAACACCAGTCTGCCCCACCCTTGTATGTATCAACATACCAAGAGAAGAATTTCTGAAAGACTCTGATGAATCATCTTGCAGAATATTTGCAGCTTCATCTTCCTCATCTTGTAGCTGCCCAATTTGCATTCCAGAATACTGTCCTTCAGCACCCTCCAAAACCTACACAGTGCAAGGATACGGCTTAAAATAATTTGGCTTTACACAGAGTATTAAATCTGAAACATGCAGTGTTAGTAATCTAGAAATAATCTGAAAGCAAATATGAGAGTGAAAAATATTAGTGTCCAGCTGCGTGCAAGCCCCAAAGCACTTCCCCTCCTGCTGCAGCACTGGGGCTATTGGAGGCCACAGTTCCACCTGGCAGTGTCCCAGCTGAGCCATGAACTCGGCTATTAACAGGAACCATGCGGAGCACTCGGTCCATTGCTCCCCTGCAGCTCCCCTTGCACCCTCAACACAAATATCTCTTTCTCAGCAGTTACAAATCACAAGCAACACCTTTACTGCCACAAACTGAACTCGGCCCTTGCTGTCAAACTCGCCCATAACCTCACTTGTCCTGGATATGTGAAGTCAAAGTGAGAAGACACTGTGTAGGACAAGAAAGGACTAATAAATTCAGGTGTATTTTAGTTTCTTCATTCCAAACCTGAGACTACTAAAATGGACTCATCCGGAAGAGAGTTTGACCCTTGGGACCAAGGCAATATATAGGCAGTAGGTATATGGAAAAATAACCACAAAAATTAATTGTAACAATCAACGACAGTAAAGTGAAAAAACCAATTACACTACTTTTCTAAGAAAACAGGGCACTTCTTCAGTTACTTCCTGCCTTCACAAGCACCTGGAAATTGTTCCTTAAAAAGCTTGTGTGTCACTAACTCGGACAACCTCTTAGTCTGTCAACTATGAAAAAATAATTTTACATGTAATTACTGCGTGTAAACAGTATGCCAACTGACATATGGAACGGTCTGACAAGAATTTGCAGACACACATCACGCCAATAAACACACCTTGCCCATGAATGCATGGTCACTTTGGTCTCTGCACTGCCTTCATTTAATTCAGACAGCAATTATCATCACTCCTTTGGTTCTTGAATCCTCACACTTGCAGAAGTATTTGCTTACCATAATTATAAAACTATTATTTTTTGTAGTGCTAAGAGACTATTACTCTTCCAAAGCTACTATCAGAAAACCAGAGTCAAAACTTTGATAATGTTTGAAAAAGTCGTAAGAAGTTCTAAATTTTCCCTTTTCCATTTTCTCTCTGGCTCCCAGTAATTGTATTTTTGCTGTTTTTATTACAACTTCACAATACACTTGTTCAAGAGAGACAAATGTCATAAAATAGGTATATTGTATGCACATTTCAGGTGTTTATTAGATATGTAACTGCTACATTAGTCATGCAGTATTTGCTCATTATAGGAGAAATTCTTAAGATGGAATATAAAGGAAAAAAACCAGATGAGTTGTGTTGCCAAGTGTAAAAGCACAGGCAGAAGGCAGTGTGAAGCACTATGTTTCAAAAATATTCCTTTATCATTCCAAGTAAACTGTTCACCCTTTAACACTTCCATCAACCCTCCTGCACCAAAACAATTATTAATACACCTATACAAAATTAAGGATATACTACTAAGAGGATATATTTATGTCAAGACTTTGATATTGCCATTCTTTCCATGAGCGGAATCTGTTAATGCCTTCACATGACCTACCCAAGACAACACCCTAATTACAGCTTTCTGGTTTTTCATTATTGCAGAAGTGAAAGTGTTAAAAGGAGGTCAAGCTCTCCAAGAGAGGTGTGAGCTGCTGACCTTTCCTCTGTTCCTAGCTGAGGATTGAAAAGTAGACGAGTAAGGAGACGAATCCAAGTCTGGGCCCTCCATGGAAGAACTCTGAGACATGTCGGGCCCCTCAGTAGAAGGAGATCCCCCCTCTGCCCGTTGCACACTTACAATTTCAGAACTGTCCGAAGGGGTTACAGCCGAGTCTGGACCTTCTGTAGTAGTCTGAGAGCTATCACTAATTGGTGAGGAAGCCTGTGTACCATCATTCAAATCCATAGTGGCATCTGACTGGACAGCGCTGATTTGGCTGGAGCTCCGACTAAGCACTTCATCATCTTCCCCTTCAGTAGCTGCACTTGTCAGATCACAGCTTGCCAGGTCTACAGAGTCAGACTGCAGCGTGTGCTGGGAGCGTGGCTGCTCTGTGATGATGTCGTGTCCCGTGGGGTCAGCAGCTGAGCTCCCCACTGAGCCAGCTGTTGACACACCTGATGAAGAAGCCAGTTCACTGGTTATCTCACCCTTCACAGAAGCTGCAAAACACAAGCGTTTATGAGTCAATCCAGTGTTTGAATTTGTGTTTCACTCTCAACATGGATCCACAGACTAAGCCACATATGAAACTAGGCTAAGGAAGGTAACTAAACACAGTTTAACGATAGGTAGGAAAATAGGCCTCTTGTTAGATGCCACCCCATCACTACCAGTAACTCCTATCTTCATTTCAAGTAAGTGTTACACTCAGCAGTATTTATGGTTTCAGTTTTGTTACCATGTCTTTTGAATGCCCATACACTTCCTCTTCACCGTAACACATCACTTACACATCTTACATAAAGCAGTAAGAATGTATTTGCTGACTGCAAGACTGTTAAAGAGAAAGGCGGGTACCTGCAAACGATGCAGCACTGACATCAGATCGTGTTTCAGAATCATCATCCAAACCTTCTTCTTCACCAAGAAGTACTTTACCTGTGATTTAAGAAAAACCGTTAGTTTTCAAAAATTATAGTCAGCTTGAAATGTTGAACAGTTGATGTGAAACCAATTTTTTTAGAAGTTTATCCAAGTAATTTTTCATAGCTATGACAGGCAACAGATGAAAAAAAGAAGGGAAGGGAATGAATGAAGTGCACATCCAGTCCCTCACTAATTCATCAGGAAAGAAACAGGCAGTAGTGACAAGGAAACAGAGTTAAGTAATTTTATTTACCAGGATAACTATTCATGAAACTACCTATAACCTTATTACTTCTGGTTTATTTTTGCGGACTACATTTAAGATCCCACTAACTTCATCAAGTATGTGCTACTACTTAAGGACTGGATACCTGGCATCTGGATGTCTGCCCTCAACTCTGAAGGGCACTAATGCACCACAAGTAATAGAATAAATAACCTCTTCCACCTTAAGGCTACAAAAATTATCAAGGCTGCTTGGAACTCCAAAGATAACAGAATGGAAAATGCCCAAGGGGAAGAGTAGTGCAGACTAGAAGCACAAGACAACGAAAGTGGGACAGGGTGATGAACCATGGACAACAACCATTAAGAGGTAAGGATTACTAAGGAAAAAAATCTTCAGAAAGGCTTTTGCCATAAGAAACTTGAGAACCACTTCTAACATAACCCAACCATCACAGAGCTCTCTTACTCACAGAGCATTATCTTTTTAAATTACAGGCAGTGGAAAGAGAAAGATATCTGCAGATGCACACTGCCTGGAAGCCAACCAAGGACACAACTGCACTGAAAAGTCTGTCCATGGGACAGCACACAGAGTGCAGAGGGAGCTACTGAGCCCATCCTTCTGGATGTTGCAAGTCCCTTGCTGAGACAGAGGGACTTTCACAGTACCTGCTGTGAGAAGGACCATTTTGATTGGACTACCAAGCTGCACTGGTAGTCTAAGATTCATAATGCAAGATATTAATGTTTGGATATCTTTGGGTGAATTCCTTTGACCCTTATTCAAGTTATCTGGGGGTGAAAAAAGCATTAATACACTTTTGTATGAATCTGTTTTTCTCAGCTGCTTTCATACATAGCAGTAGCACTGTAGAATTATCTTCCTCTGAAAAGCATGTTTTATGATACTCAAACCTGTAAGTAAGGCAGAAAAGTAACCATGGCATTTCCATACACCTTCTATGTAAAATAACTGTAATTGAGAACTACACACTACTACGAATGAATGAGTAAAATCCTGCTAGGAGTTCCCAACAAAAAACATGAAATACAATATATTCTTCTCTATTATTTCTCACATTTACATCCATTTCACTGAAACAAACCAGGATGATGTTCTGCTTTCCACAGGTGACCACCTCTAAAAGTAAGTGAAAGAGTAAGGACACTGAAAAACAGTCATTAGGCACATTAGCCTTTGTATGCTTAAATGAGTATATAACACAAGCAGCAGGATACTTCCCCACTATTTGATAAGAAAAGAAATCCAGTTAAGTTGCTTTCAAAACATAGGCTTTGATTTCAAAAGGAGTTTTCAGCCTTTTTTGCAAATAATCTTCTGAAGCTGAAACATAAACAAAGCAACGCAGGCCAGCTGCTCAGAACTGGAGTTGGTGTGACGCAGTAAGATTGCAAAGATGTGGAACATACACACTTCTGTAGATCAACCTCACTTTACACCCCTACACACAAAGGAGCATTACAGCTTGAGAAGGCTCACCCATTGCCCACTACTCTATATGACAGTAGACTGTAAAATGACATCAAAGAGGAACTGGGAATAGGCTTGGATTTTCCCTCCTTTCTACAACTGAGAGCAGCAGGAAATTAACAACCCACAATTTAAAAATAAACCTGTACAAAGCACAAAGTTGTGAAGGGATTTCTTCAAGTTGGTTTATGCCATTGTTTTAGACCACAAAACCTTCATACCATAATCTTAAAAAAGGATAAAAGCTGGTGATCATACATGTTTCCCCATCAAGTGAAGAAAAGATTAATGTTTTAACATGTACTTTAATTGAATTTACACTATTATTAATACTTCAAAGTTACCCTGAAGACTACTAACAAGACAAAGGACCAAAATGATAATTTACCATTTTTTTAATTTACATTATATGCATTGTTATTCCGATTTGTTGCATTCTGCCTCACCTTTGGATGCTGCAGCAATATCTACTTTCAGACACCCATTCTTTGGATCTGTCCTTTCTAAACTAGAAACAACCACTGCATCCATAAGCACTATTTCATTCAGCTTTAACCACTACTTTACATTTTGGTGTGCTCTTAAAGAATACAGATAAGGTTATTTAGGCATTATGAGATTCCTTGCACATAAAGACTGAAGGACATATTTGGAAAAAGTATAAGCTATAATGGTCCTTCAAGTCCATATAATCTTATTTAGTTTTAAACTACTTTTCCTTGAAGTTTTTCTTTTCAGCATTGCACATCTCTTAGCTTACTGATGCTCCTAGTGCTGCCTTACACTCACACAGTTTCACTGCAGTAAAAACATTTGGCTTACCTAACGCAGGTGCTGAAAGTGTTACACAGTTGTACCTAGATTGATTCTGTCACAGTGATATGACTGGGTTTAATCAAAGTGTAAGCGTATAACTAAATTTTAAGTACTTTCATGCACAAACTGGGGAAAGAATACTTCAGAGCAAACTGTATTCTTTAAAATCCTGCTAAATGAATTACCTACTGAAGAAAGAAAATATACACAGCAAGACAAAAAAATTTATAGAATTAATCATCAAAAACAGAAAAAGAAATTAAAAAGCATCATATTGAAGCATGCAAACATACACGTGCATTAGTGAATTACAGAGAAAAAAACAGGCCTAACAAAAGCAGGAAAGTTAACCATTTTGCAAGTTACATTAATGGTTAAGTATACTATGAAAAAGAAGATGCCCTGTTCAGAGAGATAATTTTTCCATGTGCTCTTTAGAAGTTAAAACTGCATCAATAATCATCATCATAACTTTGCAGGGAACTACAGCAAAAATAAAATTATACTGCTTTAAATTATTTCAGAATGTCTTGATTGCAATATCAGAAATTGCAACAGAATTCTTTCATTATTATAATGATTACGCTCAGCTGATAACAAAGGCAATTGTGAATGAAGACCCAAGTTCAGCAAGACAATGAAGTGGGGAGGGGGAAGAAAAAAAACACAACCCCAAAAAATCAGGAAGGAATGCAATTAAAGATTTGTTTTCAAAAATAATCACCTTTATGCTTTCTTGCAAGAACAGGGCTGCATGAAGACCCCCCTCCAGCTGCAAATCACAGAAAGTAACACATCAGGGCAAAGACAGAGCTAATGAAATCATGAAGGAATTCTAATAGCCACAAATGGGAAACAAAAAAAACAACAAAACCCCAAACAAAAACCAAAGCCAGGAAGAAATATCCAACTTGTTGCTTTTGAAGTCCAAGGTTCTTTGATCATTCACCACCAAATGACTTCTAATATTCTATGTCACTTGTGCAAAGTTTGCTTTCAAAAACATTTTCTAAATTTCCCTGCTAGGATTGCTTCCAGCTAATAATTTACCTTTCAATGGCAGCAATATTGAATGATCCTTAGTTCAATACAGAACCCATACAGAAATCCAACCAGAGACTGGTTCTTTTGAAACAGGTAAGTAGCAGTTAAGAGAATTTCAAAAACATGCACTCCACAGACAAGAAAGGTAATAGCTGATTTTAACAGTTATGGATAAGCTTAAGTCATGCTTTAATTTCATGCTGGTTTTGGTATTCAGCAAGGAGCTCTCAGTTAATATAAATTCTGATTAGATCTGCTTTTATTAATCACAGTTGTTAGATGATTGGTAAGAACATTAATTTTGTGGGTGAAAAGAAATGTCACCATACCTAACTTGCTTTGTGCAACCAAAAAAAAAATTATCAACACAAACTGTAAAAAACCCTCTGAAGTTTATCATTAATGAATGAATGTATACCCACTTAAAGGAAGGAGGGCAAAAACTTCCACTGAACCTGGGGAAAAAAGAATGGCATGCACAGCTTCATACATTTCATTTTAACCTTCATGCTTTTGGCTAACACTGAGAGCTAGAGTTGATGATGTACGTTCATTTCCTTTTACTCAAACTACCAAAAGCAGAGCTTACCTATAAGTTCCACTATGCTCCCACTGCGGCTCCTGCTGGCAGGTTCATCTTTCGATACACTGACCTGAGCAATGCCCCCGGAGGCAGTCAGGGCATGGAGCAGTTCAGGGGGAGGTGTTCTAAAGAGCTGCTGTAGCAATTCTAAAGCTCCAGTCACAACATTATGGTCCTGGTGCTGGGTGTAGTGCAGAGTCAGCTCATAAACCTGAAAGCCAGCAGAGTACTGGAATAAGTCTCTATAAAGACAGAACATGCTATGCATCTTGTCCTATACAAGATCAAATTTCAGCAGTGAATTAAAAATAACTGATGCTTGATATATCTGATCTTCACCACAGTCTTCCAAGGGGAAAATGTCAATCAATTGTAGCCACTTAAATGCCTTTTTGGTAGAAGTCTGTTGTTTCTTTTTATTGTTATAGAAGGAAGGATCACATCAAAAGCACCGCAAGAAGTTTTTGGCTCCTCTGCACACACCTAACAAGCACTGCTGATTCATTTTTCTGGGATTTCTGGTCATTACTTATCAATAATTCCAGTCACTGGACCAACTACCATTTATCAAGATGAACAGGAATTTGAGAATTCAGAATGTTCAGTATCAGACTAATGCTGGATCAAGATTTATTTATTTTCCTCCCAATTACTACTTTCCAGGTAAGGGTTATTATTCACATTTTACCTGTATAAGTTGTTCCGGTGAAGGTGAAATCTCTGTTTCTTTCCTTGTTACACCAAAACTGCCTTTCAGGCTGGTATCTTTTACTTGTTGTTGCAATAAAGGTATGAGATACCTTAGTGTAAGTAAAACACCCAGAATTAAAAGAGTAGGACGATCATCTTCTACAGGAACCAACAAGCCTGAGGGGAGAAATGAAATGGTCAAATAACTTACTGACAGTGGTTAGTTTCAACACACATGTTATTTCATGTAGTCCATAGAATAGCTTCTTTAAATGAAAAAAACCAAAAAACTAAAAAACAGAACAACCATAACCTAGCAGCAATTTGAGTGCTTTCTAAACGTAGAAATATTTTAAAATATGTATTTTGTATTCCTGACAATCAATTAAGCAATGTGGGAAATTGATTAGAGGACCCTGTCTCACCTTTTCTGTTTCCTACCTCTTTTTATTCCATAAAAACACAAAAAAAACCTCTTTGTTTTTGTAATAGCTCACGCTTTTACCAAGTGATCTAGACTCTCTTCCTCTGTTCACCTGCCTCCTCTCTCCACTTGGCAGCTTACACCCAAATGTAATGCCCTTGCTCACAGATGAACTACTATCCTAATGAAAGATATTTGCACTTTGCCCTCTTCCTCAACTATTGGGAACCTTGTTCCACATACCTACCTGCTAATCACAATCAACTCCAAACCATATTACCAACAAATATAAGTTATGGAAGTAAACACAACCTTCTATCCAGGGAGGAGGGAAAAAAGTCAGAATCAATTCATGGACTTCCTAGTATTGCTTCTCTTTGAATTCTGAATCTTTGGCAAGGACATTATCACACATCATTTTAGAGGGAGGAAAGTCACAATGTGGCATTTTAATTTTTCACACTTCTTGAAAGAAGCAAGGCTAACATGGTAATGCCTTATGTATCTGTAGCTCTTCCTTGTCTCTTCTTTTGCAATATAGTCTGCATAGTAAAGAACCCTTTGTGAAAAACGAAACTGAGGCAAGTTTCCACTGAAATCCAGAGAAGCCTCTCATCATGAGTAGCAAAACAACCCAAAGACAATACAAACTTCCAAGCTGAAGAAATATGGAACCAATACCCAATACAAAGTTGTGCGCTTTTAAATTAAAAAACCCTTCCATTTCTGGTCTAAGTTATAACAGAATCTATGTGGTGGTCCTTCCAAAAAAGCTTACAGGCTATGTCATCATGGCCCAGAGCACAACAGTCATACCCTTCACCTCAGACCTGCTGCACTAGCAACCAAGCTGATGAACCATGCAAGTCTTCAGATTCCTGAGGCTGCACAAGTTCTCCCAGAATCCTTAGACCTCCTCACTGTTCAACAAGGTACTTCCTTCTCAAGCCTTAGCTACTTCTTTTCAATATTACTTACTACATTGCAGCAGAGACAGAGATACAAATAACTTTAGAAGTATCTAACAACCCAAAATAGAGAAAGCATCAGCAATGTAACTGGTAGTCTAAGTATCCATCCTTTACCTGAAAATCTTTCACATATGCAAAGTGATACATATGCTTACATGGGAAAAAATGTAATGTTACTTACACATCAAGCAAATTAATTTTTTCCCCCGAATCTTACCTAAAAGTACATTCAATAACCAGGCATAAAAATACTGTGTTCTTCGGGAATGCTGACAGATGCTTACTGCTGATCCCGCTGCCGTTCGACGGATGGTGGGGGAACTGGATTTAAGATTAGCTATGAAAGCCTTCAACAAAACCTAAAAACAAAGATACTTTACTTAACTTTTTATCAGAAGTGAACTAAGAAGCCAGCAAATGTATTTTTCATTTATTCAAAGCATTACTTCACATACATCAAGCAAGGGCAACTTCTGCTTTAATTCAGACATGCAGCTGTGACTGCTTTCTGTATCACCTGACTGATAACGCTGATAGATCATCATACTTTGGGATATAATGGGGAGCACTAACAGCGTAAAGAAAGGTACCTTAATCTCATTGTCATTTGCAAAATTGCCGAATGCTGCCATGATTTTCGGTATTGCCGCAGCCAGCGTCTCTTGTACCGATTCCTCGGGTCTCTTACTTATCCGTGTTAGACAGGGCAAAAGGTTCACTAAGTAGGGCCTAAGTATGGCACAGGAGGAAAACTAATTTGAGATCAGAACAACTGTACCCTTCTAATTATTTTTAATTCCTACTCAAGTTCTGTGGTACTACTAAATCATACAAAAATGTACCTGTTAGCTACATAGAATGCAGGGAAAAAAGAAGAGTCTTCTGAATACAAGGCAAGAACACACTTCAAAAATATAAGTCATTATCTTCACAAGTTTTTCTCTCTTACAGTCATGTACAGCACAGAACTAAAGCTCCATTAAAAAACCACACTAATCAAATAAAGCTACTTCAGAGAGAATAAGGGATAGGAATTCCTCCAACCTCCTAACCACGTATTTTAAACTTCCGAACAGTAACATTTCGTCAACATCTGCATTTCTTTAAAGGTTCTCTGAAAAGTTCATTATTAAGTAGTATTTACCTGCACTTTTGAGGCCGAACTAGATGGGCAAGCTCAGCAAATCTCCAGAGTGCAGCACGTAGACTTCTTGAAGCACCATTCTAGACAGAGTATATAACTATCACATTTCATCATGCAAAATTATTTCCTACAAAAAACTGCCTAAAATATACAATATACAATACATATACAATAGTGTACAATTCATTTAAACAGATAAAAATGTAAGGTGTCTGGAAATCATAAATTTCCTTTCACCAAAAGGAAGTCAAGTCAGTTCCATGACTACCTTCATTTTTCTAGCTGGTATTAGGAATTTTCTGAGTAACCCAAAATGAATAATAAGGAACATCACAAAAGAAATGGAAGTAACTGAGATCTCCACTCTGCTGAAATCGGCTTAAACAGAGAAAGGCATCAGCCAACAAAGAAATACTGATGATATGAGAGTCTAAAAATCACTGGAACACTTGCAGAGATATAAATACGGCATAAAATTGACAGCAGTGAAGATATGCAAATAAACAACATTCAGCTTCTGAGCACACCAAAGGAAAAATTAACATATTGATCTGTAGTACATCATAACTGCTTGACTGCTTAAGTTTAGTATCCATCTGCCTGGACTGACACCTTCAGTTGAGCACCTGACCTGAGCCAGGATGCCCTTACATTAGTGTCTAGGGATATAGTACAATTCCTTCATATTTTTGGAAATACAGAAAACTACAGAAGTCAATAGATGCCTAGGAGGGTGTCTACCTCATCTAGCTCAAACCCAACCAGAATGCTTCTCAAACTGAGTCCCTCTGAAGACAAAGCTGAGATGTTTAAAAATTGTCATTTCTTTACTACTTTCTTTAGCTGGTATATCAAAGGCTTGTAGCCTTGTTAGCATGACAAGTAAAAAACACTTGCATCTGAATTACAAAACATGCATTTCTCAGGTTCACAGCCAAACAACAGATTCTGGCATGGCTTCTAAAGTGATCCTGATGCACAAACAAAATTCAGTCTGCTAGGTGCTCCTGTTGTACATGCTACCTCTCTCTCACCTGTCATGAATCTAAGAGCACCTTTCAAGAAGCACACACCAACTGAACAACAAAATATTTCCTCCCACACTTGGTCATAATGTGCAGAAACTTCAGAGCAATTTGTATGTTGACTGTTTTCTGTTAATTAGGTAGACGTCCATTTCCACACCCTCAAAAATACTGCTTGACATTAAGGTACTGCAATACAGTAAGATTTCCACACATGGCCCTACACCTAACAGAAGAAAAGCTATGCACATTGGTTTTGTGACTTATCTTCTACAGTTCTACTACTCCCCCACAAAAAAACAGTATCCCTACTGTCTGACAAGAAAACACCTATGTTTTCTCTCTATATGTTTACAGATGCAAGAGACACAATTTCAGTGATACTGTCCTAAACATAGCATTTCTCTTTTGCAGTCACAAACTTCAAAAAGGTCATTACTAAACTTCTGCCTGTGGGCATAATTAAATTGTGGCTTTTGGTGCCTAGAGAGATGCTTCAGTGTTTTTCCCTACACCTCTGTAAGAAGCTTCAAGTACATATCACACATTCATAAAGTTGTTGTATCAGATTACTTCAAGTCTTGATCCTCCACACGGTTGTGTCAATTAAGAATGTCACTGTCCTCCCATCTACTTTTCACCACCCTTTTAGGTCAAGTTATTCTTTCCAGCTTAGTCAGTGGAGCAAACATCATGAATATGCCTCATTCCTTTGGGTGGGGAGTCACTAAGGTTAACCCAAACTGCTGTTCACACCAAATGCTCACACATTTTCTGCCAGATAAGCTTTCAGGAGTGGTTAAATCTAAACAATGGGGCCAAGAGTGAGGAATTCAGTAGAATGATACATTAAACAGTCACAAATCCTTCTAAAGTGAAGCTTTGACCTTGATCTTAAAAGACAAACTATTAATTTAAACTAATGCTACATTCCAATATACTAGAACACATACTAAATACCGTATTTCAGAAGGACATGAAAGAAAAATCACTCACCTTTTTAATCTCTTTATACAGTTCTAACTGTAACCTGGGAAGATTGGAATCCATCAAAGCCTGCAGTAAAATGCATTGAGAACATACTGTATCAAAGGGGAGGTACTTCACAGGAACAAGGTTACACTTGCAGTAAAACAGCTTCAAATAAGGCACAGAACCACCTAAATGTCCCTATATTTGATGTATAGCTAAGAAAGTGGTAAATACTGAGAAGAGACACCTTTATACTTCACACAACTATGGACAAACTCCACAAACTCGAACAGTTACTTGCTGTTAATATTGACTGTTTTACCCACTCTACCTGCAAAAGGCCATATGGGATCAGACTACAAGCAGAGCCTACCTATTGTGCTTCCTGGCAATCACCAGAAACAGGTACTCATGAATAGAATATTAAAACACAAGAATAGCATTCATAGGCAGCAAAAGGCATTCCCTGCTATACTCCCCCACTGTCAAGTAGGCTCCTACTATTTCTCAAACTGAAGCTGTATTTGTACCATTACCTTTAACAGTCCCTGAAAACCCTTTGTTTCGTGAATCAGCCTATTGTCTGCATCCAGTTAGTACCACAAGGTGTTCTGCATACCAGAAGTGTCACATCCCAGGATCCAACCAAGCATATAGTGACAGAATATCTGTAGCTCAAACCTGCAGCCTGGCTAAAAACCAGCGTACATGAAATCAAAGTAAGCACAGAGAAGTAGTAATTTGCTGTTCACCTCAACTTGATCATTCTTTATCTTTAAAGTATCAGAGAATAAGAAACTATGAAAGTATAATCTCTCCATACAGAATAATTTGTATATATGTGGTTACCCTTCCTCCTCCACATTTTTCTCTAGTGCGTACTACAATTTATGAACATTTCCACCAGCTCTTCCTCCAAGCAGATGAGACCTTCATACAACGTGAAAGTGCCTACATTGTGGATTTATGCAGTGCTATAATGTTCAGTATTTAATTTTTTTATTCCTTGCCCAATAATTTATTAATTTCTAATTTTCTAACTGCCTTCCTGACAACCAACCATTAAACTCACATCTCACAGGATTACTCATGCTGACTATGAAATCTCATGGCACACACTGAGCTAGAGGCCACAACTGCTTAAGCACAGTCAGTGAAATGCCTGTGGCTCCTCCAGAGCACAGTTTCCACAGCCTAAAATTGTATGCTCCAAAATGTCATTCACCCCAATTACACCAGTTGTTATAATACAATGGCACTGCCTTGCCCAGAAAAATCTTTCCTGGGTTGTATCTTTATATTAACATATGCACCCTAACTACAGACTGCAGGTGCCTAGATGACAGCAGGTAGGATTTACCTCACAAAACTTAGCTTTTATGAGAAGTTCACAGTCTCTACATATAAGGATATCAAGCAACACAAAAAGGCACCAGCTAGTATCTGGCTTCAAGGCTAAGTTGTCCTTACAACACACCCAACTGGAGGAACTCCTTTTGCTAGTGTGTACCTATATTTTGAGCAGGCTAGAACCTATGATGTCATCCCAATCGGGAAAAAGGCATAGTCAGCTCTAAATTAGTACAATAATTAATTCCAATTACTGAGACCAACTGTACCGCAATCTGTGAGAACAGTCCAACCAGTTTGTCATTAGCACAGAGAATACTACAACATCATGCATCAGCTTGAGAGACAAGACAGCTTGACCTTACCCACAGAAACCTGGAAAGTCCCAATTTGGTATTTTTTCTTTTAAAGGTATCACCATTTAACTTTTGAGCCATTGAGGTTCCATGAGGTTCTGACAAGTAAGTGTAGTGATACTTAAAGATGACTTAGCGTGTTTATCTAAAGTTATGTGCTCAGCCTTCTCTGCACAGAAGTGTTAGGTTTTTTGGTTATAGTAATGAGCATAAACTCCAGACAGACACACAGTTACACAAGTAATGCTTACACCTATAGTCTTTTATTTCAAGAGAAGCTACAAAGCATCACACTAGCAAAAGAATTAGCCTCTAAAAATGCCTGAGATACCAAAAAAGGCTGAACTTTGACTAAAATGCAAGTTTAGGGACCCAACACCACTGTTCTACTTACCACAAGCACCACTGGTACTTGCACAACCAAAAATAAAACTGCACATCTTTTTGTCTCTGCATTTATACACGAGTGTCTGCCTAAGTTGCTAAATTGCTCCCACACAACATAAAGCACAGAAACAGAATACAAAGTACAACCAAGCTTCCATAACAGTCTGATACATCCATATATATGGAACATTACAACTGTTACCATTTTCAGACTGATAGAAGACTCCATCATTTAAAATCACTTAAACCTTTAAAACAAAGCGAACTACCATACAAACATTAGGGAAAAAAATGGGGTTTTCAAGTTACCCTGAAACATGACAGGGAGCACCAATATGAAATAGATTTTTTAATTATTAAATAGAGAGTTTAGGAGGTAAATTTTACACCAAGCCTATGTAAGTGTTTCATGGAAAGTAGGAAGTAAGCCTGCATTCTTTAGAACTGTTTCAGAGCAGCTTTTAAAGCAAATTGAGCTAAATAATAATGTATGCATTTCATAAGAGTGCTCTCCCACAAATAGAGAAACATTTAAATCAAAGTCAAAAGAGCAAGTGCTACTGGGCTAAACAAAAAAGCAAGGAACTCACACTTCCTCATTCTCTATCATTACGGAATACACTACACAATCTGTAAGCTTTCTCCATACAACTTTCAGGCACAAGCTCAAGCCCCAAAACTTAATTCATTCAGATACCAATGTTTAGTTTTCTTGCTTCTACACACCCCTTCATGCTAAAGAAAATTATTATTTGCATATTTCTAAAGCACTTAAACTTTGCATGAACTAGATTATTTATGCAGGTACATAACAGTGTCTTAAAGTTCAAGTATTTCAGAAAAAAAACAAACACAAGGCAAGTGAAGACAAGCCTGTTCTGGAAGCAGCAGCTTCCACTAATTACTCAAAAGGCTCACTTTAAGATACTTCGAATCAAGATTTAGACCTTGCCTGACCTCCTATGAATGCCCATCTGCTATTCTCCAACAAGTTTTTCATTCTGGATCACAGCAGGGGAATAAACAATCTCCAGAAAGCCATATTTGCTCTAATTACTGCCTGAAATCTCCTCCTCCAAGTCTCAGCAAATCACACTACCTTTCAATCAGCTTTTTAATAGTATTTTTACCTTTCCTCATGCTAAGTGTCTTTACGTTTACAGAACAATAATAGTATTCCTCCCACACAACAAGATGATTTCAGAAGAGCCCACATTCCTGTTTTGGTTAACTTGAAGAGAACAAAGTTAATGAACAATTGAAAACAAGAATAGATCAGAACGATCAATTACATAAGACAAGTTAAAGTTAAATATGTTGATCTGGGCGTAAAAAGCTCTCCTAAGAGAGAAAGAGCCTATACAGAATTCAGTAAAGCTTACTTAGCCTCTTACATTATGAGTTAATATCAACAGTAAGAAAAGCAACTAAAAGAACATCAGTGTGAATTCAGACGGGACAGTGCATAAAGAACAGACAAAACCTGACAGTAAAAGCTCTTACTTTAATAACTTTATTAAGGCATTCATCTGCAACCATCCGGACATCAGATTCTGCATCCTCACTGCAGAGGAGAAAGAGTTCCATAGCAATGCCCAGCAGTTTCTGAAATTCTGGAGAATTTCTAAATAAACAAACATTAGAAAATTACAATGTGCACTATGGAAAGGAAACACCAATACTGTTTTTGAAGAGGTTTTACAATCCAGCTACATATATATTATACACACAGATACAAGAAGAGAAGACATTCAGTGTATTAAAGCACTTCATTAGGAGTTGGGAGATCATTTCCCTACTCTTTCCTACATAACCTGCCAAGGTATTTGACCTCAGTGCCTAAGTTTCTCTGTCTGCAGTAGAAGGATAGTGCCTACTCCACCCACAGGTAAATGAAAATCCTTCTTGGATTTTGAGTTGGTTAAAAAAAAAATCACGCAATTGCAGTTTTCAATGGAAGCTCAGCATTTAAAATGAGCAATTATAAGGAATCCTCCCAATAGCTAACACTCCAAAGTTGTTATTCATCCCAATGAATTAAAGACATTAATAAATAATTAATAAATTCAAGACAGTGCCTTACCTTAGCGACTGAGCAACTATGTTTTCACATATTGTTAGACAATGATTCACTCGATCTTTCTTGGTAGCTGAAAGTTCTTTCTTTCTAAAGGAAGAACACAATGATAATGAGTCTGAAATAAGGGCTCAAAAGTGACCATCTAAACACTCTCACTACAGCAGTGTCTAATCATTACACAAGAAAAAGATGGACTTTCTGGTCACTACATAAACAACTGTATACCAACTACCTGTAGACCCACGACTTCATCTGCCAACTGCTGCTGAGAGCGCACAGGCACACAAGCAAAGGAGAAATACAAACTTAGAGAAATAATGAAGAATGAATCATTTAACAGGGAATAGCACATTAATTCCACAACTTTCACTGAGAAAATACTTGGGAAAGAAAACTGAAGAAAGAAGAAGAGTAAAGGGAAAGGATGGGGAAAATGAGACAGTCCTAGAACAAAGTGAAAAGAAAAGAAACTGATAGAAAGAAAAAGGTTGGAGAAAATAAGCCATGAGAACAAAAAATACCACTTTCAAAAAGACCCTTCTCCCACATAATACCACCTTAGACCTTTTTTGTCTGCCAGCATCTTGAAGCTTCAAGTTCTATTAAACAGACCATTTTGCATCTGAACTGCAAAGGATGACAAAGCAATGCTGTCATGCACTACCTTCCTCCAAAGGTAATTACAGAAACAGCAAAGCCCTACACAGTTCCTGTCTGTTGAGAGTAACATCCCTATAGTAACACTAGGTATAGCCCAGGAAAGGCCAAGCTGAATGTACAACAAAGACAAGAAAATGCACAGAACCAAAGAATGTGTATCTACAAAAAATGAAGGGCATTTTTTTCTACTTCACAAAACATGTTTAACATTCACTTTACCATGATACAAGCTCTTGGAATAGTAGCTCTTCCCTGCTCCACCCCCAATCAAGGAACTGAAAAAAGAGAGCAAGACAGACTCCCAACTATGACTGTGAAATTTTATTTCAGTTTACAGTCTCTCCTACTCCTGACTTTACTCACATAGAATC
Source organism: Origma solitaria (assembly GCA_013397895.1). Lineage (NCBI taxonomy): Eukaryota > Metazoa > Chordata > Aves > Passeriformes > Acanthizidae > Origma > Origma solitaria. The sequence goes on from VZRL01004627.1 coordinate 4,276,791, forward strand.
ACTTCTAGGAAAGCAGATGTTACTTCTAAATAATTAAGTAGTAGCAATACTGGAGCAAAACCATACACCCAAAGGTATCTCTCCTGAGTCTGTTTCACAATAAGGAATTACCAGCTTCTTCACTCACATTGACAGAGAATCTTCCCTTTTGTTTTCCAAGTGAAAATTGATCACCTGCATTTTTAGTGTTTAATCTTCCGTCTTAGCAAAAAATAGTAAAAATCATGAAATAGCAAAACTGTGTTTCTGAACTAGATGTTGGAAAACAATGTGAACAGCCTTGAGTGATATTAACGCCAGTAACACAACATTAAGGGCCAACAGGTAGTAGCCAATAAGCACATTAAATTCAGCTAACTCAAAATTCAGTATTAGAAAAGTATTTTTAAAGAATTACACTGCATTATTTCGGAACTTCAGTTCAAATAACAGCACAGGTTGAGAAAAAAATCATTCTTTGCCAGTATCCCTGTCCTTTTTCTTTCATTAGGCTGGAAGTGAGGGGTTCAAAAGTGTGTGTACCCAAGATTTCAGTTTTTCTCACAAAGATCTAGTTATCTCACCCCAGAAGTACTTTCTACTTTTAGAAGTTTAAGAAATAGCTCTGACCAAAGCCTTTTTTTTTTTATTATAGTTTGGCAGCGTTTTATTTAGGCAAGTTTCAGCACCCATCAAAGAGGATCTCTTCTTAGACTTAAGACACTGGCAGAATACGAACAGACAACCTGAATTTTTTCAAGATACTCAATGTCTTTCTCTCCATCTTGAAAAACTGCCAGAGTCTGTAGAAGCATTTCAGATCATCTCTAACAAAACACCAAATACTCCCTAAGATGTCCAACTGATTTTGCAATGTCAGCACCACTAATGGGAGCAGGCACATCCGAAAACAATTAAATCATTTCAACTTTCATGATCATTTTACCCAGCACTCCCAATCTCTTATGAGCACCATTTGCAGTACACATTCAACCCAAAAATAGACCAGGCACATCTGAACTTGCCCATAAGCTCACTATTTCAGATACAAGACACATTAAAAATATTGCTGACAAAGGCTACTCTCAGAATAAAGTTCTTTATTATCTACACATAAGACAGCCCTGAGCAAGGGAGGCAGTGGTGTTCAATACTGCTCAGACTAGAAGAGATCAACCTCTTGGGCAAATTTCTGTAAACAGAGAGGTCAACTAATACATAATCTACACCTTGCTGAAATAAGTAACTTAAAAGTTAAAAGAGTCCTGGCTAGGGAAAATGTAACTTCCAAAAACATAATTAAAGAAATGAAAGGTGGGAGGAAAATGCTTAACGTACATTATATACATTCAAACATTTTCTGTGCCTACAGAGGAAGAAGGCTAGCAGAACAGTATCTAGAGAGAAAACACATGATCTTTTTTTTAGTTTTAAAAACCAAACAAAGCTCTATTCAGAAGCATCATGAAGTCCACAGGCAAACTGCTGATGAGCATACCCAGGGGAGCAACAACAGCATCACACATTTGATGAATCAATCACACATATCTGATGAGTAACAGAAGGCAGGAGATACTGGAAGCAGCAGTTATCTTACAGGAGAGTTCCATCTCACATACAGAGGAGTTTAGTCTCCTGTGTGCTTCTACAGACCAGCAAGATTAATAAACAACATAAGAAAACCAGCAAGCCCAGATAATTTTGCCCTGAGTTCTGATGAGCTGACTACAAGGAGATGCAGCTCACTGATGCTGATTTTTATTAGACCTTGAAATTAAGAATATGTGAAGAGTACGAAAGTGCTAAAGCTGAGCTGGTGATAAGAAAAAGGGCCAAACCCAATGGCTTGACATTAATCTTCAGAAAAATAACTGGAAACTAAAAACTATTATTTTATTAACAAACAGAAATGAGTGGATCAAGAAATAAACTAAGTCCAAATATGGGGGACACTGGAAACAAGGTGCAGCAACGCAGGCAATGATGAATTGCCAAATTAACTAGAACTGGTCTACTATACACCCCAGTCATAGTAACTCGTAACAAAAAACTATCAAGGAACCACCACTGACAAGCAGGGCAAATAGGTATTATCCATGCAGTTTATGTGGTCTTCAGAGAAAGAAAAAATTAATGCTAGGCCTCCATATAGCACTGATCAAACCAATCTAAAAGCTTCAGTCAAACATAAAAGACCCAGAAAAATTGAAGAGTATAGAAAAAAGTATGTTGCTGGAGAGTACTCGGGCTTTTGCTGTACCTCTTGTTGCAAAGGTAATAGTTAGAATCAAATGTAAAAAAAAAAAAAAAAAAGAAAAGAACCATTACAAGAAGTATTAGAATGAACTGACAAGAGAATAAAGGTAAAGAATCCACTTCTGGATTCACAAATCAAACTCTAAATTTTGACATCATACTATTAAAATTTTAAGTTAGTGGGAGCTTTGTGAATCAAACCAAAATGTCCAATTTCAAACAAGATTTAAGAGTCCAAAAAAGCTAAAAATAGATAACGGAGAAAATTAGTCGTCTCAGCAGAAGCGTATAGAAGCAATATGACAGAGAGCTCAAGTTAAATTTACATAGAAGGTGGAAAAAAACCCCAACAAGAGATAAGAGAGGGGGGACCAGAGACTGACATCTGACTGTAAGGCATAATATAAGTGTAACACATGATTACTGCTGATTAAAATCTCTTGAAACAGAAAAAGCTCTTACCTTCTTAGTAAAAGCTTGGATTTGATTAATATTTCAATTAAAAAGTACAGGATATCAGTATTATCAAAAGTTCTGGAGTCATTGTCTTACAAACAAAGTGAAGAAAGATATAGATACCCACTGTGTAAACAATTAATTCTTCTCTACCCCAATCTCTCTGATCTTAAAACATTTCATAGCAGGAGACAGTCCTCAGTAGGATGACAGGAACTTACCACAGAGAACTACAAGATATTTAAGTGCTGGTTACAAAGAACCACAACAAAGATGAACACTTCTCCCCAAACAGAGAGACAATTTTCCTTTCCATTCTATTACAAACAAGAAAAAATAAATGCAGACAGTATTGTAAATTACATTCAAGATGTCACCTGCAATTTCACTAAAAGTTTGGGAAGCCTCAGCAAAGCCTGCCACAATAGCTTTTCACTGGCTTTTATGAACATACTGAATTTGTACAGCTCCTGGGGGCATGCAATCCCATCAGCTTTCTGAAAACAGTCTATTTTTAAACACAAAGCAAAGTCAACAAGGACAACTACAACACTAATTTTTAATGTTTACAGTAGAATATGCCTAAATTTAGACCCTCAAACCAAGCGTAATATCCCTCAGCAAGCAGCTCAAATAGTTTTCTGGATTTTCTCTTAAAATACCATGATTTCTCTCTCATCAGTAACTTTCAAGACAGGATTTTTCTACTGCACAGAGGAAAGACTAGAAATAGATGGTCATCCACATCACACAAAGTACTAGCACAAAAAAAATGCACAAAACACAGCAATTAGTCCCTGCAGACCAGTAAGGTACCTAAAAACAACTAGCTCATGAAGAAGATGAGCTTTTCTACCTATTATGCACCAAAAGTGTGAAAATGCATTGACACTGCTTGAGACAACACTCTCCAAAGAGAAACAGCACCAACCGTGATAATTTAGTTGGCAACCGTGTCACAATGTGCAGTGGGAGCAGGTGGCCAAGAGCCCAGTGCCACTGCTTCACTTCCTCTGCCAACGCCGGAGGAAACTGCCAAGTTAGAAGTTACCTGCTCCTCAACCCTTCTGCTTCTCCCATCTCCCCAACAGCAGGAGAAGAAGAAATAGTGTGACTCATGTCTTTACCCCTAAAAACCTTACTGCTTTCACACCTGCTCAATAAAAGCTATTTTCAGAGGATGCAAATGCAAGGGGCAGCACTGTGGTGCTGAACAGCTCCTTGCCCTGGTCCTCCAGTAATGCCTCCCAATGGAAACTTGGATATCTCGTGGGTCTAATGCATTTATCCCTTACAGCTAAGAAAGCAAAAGGGTATTAGGAATATTTAAACTAAGCCCTCTTAGGTCTCTGTGCAGCTAGTCACAGCACAAGACTTTAAATCAAATTTGTCACAAACAGACATCCACAATAACTCCTTCCAAAAGCATCAGAGCTCAGACTTCAACTCTATTTAAATGTTCAATTCATAAACACCAAAATTTGTTTTTAACTTCAACATGAACTTACAAGGGTGTACAAGGGTGCTGTTCTGATAAGAAAACCAACTGAACATAAATCACCACTAAAAGATACGGAAAACGAATTACAGAGTAGAAGAAATTTCTCTGGTTTAGCCTTGAATCTTTATTTCAAGAAAGCTGTACAATCAGCTGGAGAGAATTCAGAGAAAAGACAGTCACGCAGAAAGAGTCAAGTACAGAAAAACAAGATCTCAGAGAAAGTGCTTTCAGGAGTTACCAGGAAAAAAAAAGCTAAAAGTAGTGCTTCATTCAAGTTACGCTTAAGGGGTTTTGGTTTTTTTGCACCAGTGTACTGGGTGAAAAAAAGGTTTTCCTTCCTAGAACGAGCCTGTGAAACCTCTCGTTCATTTCCCGCACTGGTGAATTTTCAAACGCACTTGCCCCAAAAGTTACTTCACGTCTAAACTTCGGCAGAGAACCGACCGCAGCATCCCGACGCATCTGCGGGAGCCACCGCCCGCCAGCGACAGGGCAGCGCCGGGCCCGGCTCGGGGCTGTCCGCGGGAGCACAACCGGGGCGGCCCGGGCGGGAGGGGTGTCGGACACGCGTGTCGGGAGCCCCCCGGTCGCGGGCCTGGGTCACTCACGGTCTCTGGAGCGGCTCCTCGAGGAGGGAAGCCGGGCCCTGCTGCTGCTGGAAGGAGCGCAGCGACTCGAAGGCCTTCGTCAGCTTCTCCATGGTGGCCATGTCCGCTCCGCCCGCGCCGGCGGCACCGGCCCGCGCTCCGACCCGCTCTGTCACCGGCGCCTGGCGGGTCCGAGTGCTGTCCTGCTGCCGCTGGCTCTGCCCCCGGGCTCGCTCCCGGCGCTCTGCCGGCGCTCTCGCGGGCTCGGGCCCGTCACAGCCGCGATGAATGGGGCGGGCGCCGCTCGGGGCCNCTTAAAGCGGGCCCCGGCCCGGCGGCCGATCGCGCATGCGCACAGCTCAGCCCCGGCTGCCGTCACGCGCGCCTCTCCGTACGTACACACAGGGGCACGAGGACCTGAAGGGGCGGGGCAGCAGCGACAGCGACAGGCGCTCTGGCCAATCAGAAGGAGGCTCCGCCCCCCGCCGCGTGCCGGGGACACCGAGCGCTGCTCCGCGGCGCCCCCTACTGGCAGCGCCTGTCGTGCCCAGGAGGCCGGGCTGCGCTCCGGGCCGGGCCGGGAGGTGCTAACACCGCCCCGGGCGGCAGCGGGCCGGCAGCTGAGGCACCGGGGCTCCGGCCCTGCGAGCCCCTGGCACTGCCCCGTGGGTAGCCACCTGCTCAGCAGCACCGCACTGACCGCCCCAGCAAGGCGAGAGCACGCGCTCTGTGCCCGCGTGTCACGGGCGCACAACAGGTAACGCGACAGCCCCCGCAGCACAAGTGCCAAAGGCGCTACCGACACTCCGGTTTTATTTTATAAAGGCTGCAGAGAGACACTTACAGGAACAGGACACTTAAGACTTGGCAGCGTACGTGCTGGCCTTTCAGCACTCTTCTCCTGAGTGTGGACTTGCTTTATCAGAGGATACTCTTGGACTCACAAAGCACATATTAAACATACAAGCTCCAAGAGAGACAGTATAGAACATTTAAATCTCTATTAGATACGATTACTAAACACTTAGGAAAAAATCAACAGTATTGTGAAGTTTCCAATTACAAACACTGATTTTAATACATCTACTTGCTAATACTATTTTACATGACAGCTGATAAGAACTTGCACTTCAACTTATCTCGGACACGTGAAGCTGGTTCCAGCAATAGAAATGGAGAACAGCTCTTGGAACTTCTAAGAAAATCAATTTCCAGTAATTTAACTTAGTTATCGTTAGCAGACATAAACAAATGAAGCAAAGCTCATGTCTCTGAATATTCATGCCAAATATTCAGTAGAACAGTGCTCTGCCAGTTAACTTGGTTAATAAATGTTCATAAAAGACAAACTACTTGAAACAGTCTTCTGAAAGTAAACCTATCCTTAGTCCTGAAAGGAATTCAACTTGAAGCAAAACGTTATTTCACTGTAGATGTGCTACAAAATGTGAGCTTTTAAGGTAAAAACAGTATTTTGCCTGATTATTTTCAATAAAGCTTGCAGGAACGGTCTCTGGAACATGTGAATGATTATGAATGTTTTATTTAGCAAGGGATACATGATAAAAGATGACAGCAGAGCTGGAATGCTACACACTCTGTGCATGTGCCACTCCACACTTCGAAATAAACTGAAGCCCATTAAAAAGAGCAGAAGCTCTTATCAAAGATTAAAGAAGCCACCAGCCAAGTCAGCCCTCGCATGCCTGTTTTGGAGCTTTAGATCAAATGCGTGCCAGTCCCTATGGGCTGCTGACTCACCGGCAGGAGAGCCAAGGCAGTGTCTGCCCACAAACTCATTGCTCTTTGTTCTCCTTGTCCTTCCAGGCTCTATGGGCACTGTGAGGCTTCATGAACTGTGAGCTAACTGGAAGATAACTCAGGGCTATCAGGTTTTGCTTTGGTGAGCACCTTATCAGTAGGTTATCCCAGTCCAAATTGGCTGATCCATGGTTTTGCATGGATCATGTCACTGATCTGCCCCACAAACACCCTCAGTGGCAAAACTAAAGCGGTGTAAAATAGGCAACAGGCAAGAAAAGGCAAGGCAGGGTTAGAGAACAGGCATTTTTGTAAAGTTGGCATTACCTCAAAGGAAAATGAAGTCACAATTAACAGTGCATACTTGAAAGATTATCTGAAATTTAGGGGATGACAATTAATCTTAGCCTCCAGGACAAAAGAAAAGAAACATGCTCTTACCTTGTCTCTAAGGTTACCTCTTGATGTAATGTTTTTAAGAACAGGTTGGATGAGCATGTCAAGAACATTTTTCACCCTATCCTGAAGTGCCACTTTGGCCAACATTCCTGCATTTCCATGAACAATTCAGCAGGTAATTGGTACTGCTCCATGGGACTGCTGGCCCATGTGGTTTGGCATATGCACAGATAATCTGCAATATGTCACAGCACAGTTGTATCCTTGTTAAGGTCATTTAATTCGAAGCTCTTTTGTAGAGCATTTGGGGACTTCGTCCTTAAACTCGTGTCATAAAATTACAATAAATGTGTAATGAAAAACAGCCCATCCCAATAATTCTGTCTTTTCACATGGAAATTTATGTAGAAATCTAGTTACAGACCATGAGATAAGGTATCAATTGAGCCAGTACAACTGAATTAGGGCACTTTTTCCTGGATTCAACTATCTTACATTGGTAAAAAAAGCGTGCAATAGATATTTTCTGCTTCAAGAAATTGCACTATTTTTTTTAAATTACAATTTTTGGGTTTTTTTTTTCTATCCCAGCTACCATGATAGACATGGTGAATAAATCACATTAGACAGTAATACATGTGGTTGAAATACGTGGCAGTGTTTTGCTTTTATTTCAGGAATTACAATGCTAGAACATCCAGGAAAACAGCTCACACAAGAACAGTCAGTGGTTTGGAGATGCTGGAACTAACACATCACATTTAATAGTCAGCTTCCTATGGTTGGAAAGAATTCTGGTGTTTTGAACACAACTGGATCATGACAAGAAAGTTACCTACATCTCATGTGCAAAATTTTAGTTACACCACAAGAACAATTATGAAATAAAAAAAGAATTGTTCATTCAGCAGAAGAGACATCATCATCACCAAAATAAGCCAGATGAGTAATCCAAATAAAAGTAAATATCACTCCAGCTTAAAGATGCTTCTCAATAATCCAAATTTCACTTCCTAAAGAGAAGTATTTTCTGAAAATCTATACTAAAATGAAGATGGTAATTCCAATGTTAAATTCATGTAACGCTAAATTGTAAACCATAGAAAAATATTACTTCTGTTGACTTCTTTTAGTAACTTGTAAACAAGTATTCTCTTTTTGTACAATGGCAATGAAATAATTATTACATCAGTCTAGTTTGAAAAATAATTGAAGTGCATTCTAAAAATTGATTGTTAGTTGGTTTTAATAGCTTCTATCATTGATTTATAAACTAGAAAATTTTGTTCTTATATAGAGATAATTCTCTTTCATACTCAAAACCATTCAGGACTACTGTTTTAAGAATGATTTGGATGGAAAAAAGGAGACAACAGCTGTTAAAGGCTAAGGTTTGTCAATAATGCTATTGTTTCAGAAATACCACAGGTTTTTTCCTACTTACTATTAAGTGCTCATCTTTTTAGCTGAGACTATTTTGTTGTTGTTATAATTCAGGAACAACACCATTTCTATTATGAACACACCACAGGGGGAAGCTGACAGCTTTTTTAACAGAAAAAAACAACCCTGAGGCATGAAGTTTCTATTCTGTGGGTTACAACATTAACAAGCATTAAGTAAACCAGTAAGATCCTGGTACATTGTTTCACAGTTTCTGAATTTTGAGCTAAATAGAAAGATTTATGAGGTACACACAAGCAGACATTAAGACATACAGAAATGCCTGGAAACACATGCCACAGAAAAGGGGCATTGATCTCATGCAAGTAATTCCATAGGTCTTTCCAAATCTTGCACCAGTAGAACAAAGCAGTTGAGCTGTTGGATTGTCTTGCTGCTATTAAAACCTTCTAACGCATGGGTCTAGAGAATGAAGTCATGCTGAATTACAAGAAGTTATGTTGGCTTCCCCCATCCCACCCCTGACAGTTTCATGGAAGTAAAAGGCTACATAATCAGTAAACACAACCTTCTACTTTCCCCCTTCTTTGTCCCAGTTGCATCCTAAAAAAATCAAGAGCTATGTTCATATTAAATTTATTGCCCCATTATATTTTGCTTTCAGGTGTTCTGCCCTCTCCTTAGCCCTTCCCTGCTTTCAAGATGCATCTCCAAGCTCCTAATATTCCTCCAAAGACATTTAACCAATGTTAGTTACCTTTGATTAAACAGTCTAACACCTTCACCTCCATGTACCCTGTAAGGAGAGTTATGCTGATCCTTTCAGTCCCTTGGTTTTTTTAATTCTTTAGGGAATTCACAATAAATAAAAACTAGTCATTATTATATGCTTGTATTTCTAGCCAAAAAGGGCAAGTTTGTAGTAGAAAAATGTCATCTTGAGCCTCCTGGGGAAAAAACAACCAACCAACCAACCAACCGAAAAAAAAAGCAAACCCCAAACCCAATGGAATTTAGGTCCTAATCCTGCAAACATGTACTCACTCAAAAACAATTCAATAGGACTATTCTGAACTTAAGAAAAAACTTGGGAAATTAAACTAAGTGAAACTTCATAAAAACAAATTCTCACTTTTTTACAAGGAGTTCCTTTGTCCAAAGAAGCAGACAAGTAAATAACCACTTTTCAGGAACAATTTCCCTTTTCTCTTCATCTAGCCTTCTTTCTTCAGAGATCCCCGAAGAATATGTTAAGCCTCAACACCCCAAAACAGAGAAGCTGAATTTTTTTTTTTTTACGATTCCTCTCCATCCAATACTGAAAGAAAACTTGAAATACACGATAAATAGACTTTCAGATTTTTTTCTTAATTTGTTAAAGCCAATCTCTCTATTTTCTTCATAAAATTTACTCAGCTTATATTCATGGTATTCTTGCCCAAATTTCAAGTCACTCTACGCAGACATTAAATCCAGACTGTCACCCTGTATGTTAGGTGTTTATACAGACATACAAGGGTTTATCACTTTTGCTCCAGAGCAGCAAGCCTAAGATCTTAAAAATTCAAACCCCTTAATCAGATAAACAATGACTTCTCCAACCACGTAGGTATTTATAAAACACTTGTTGTTACTTCCCCATTTTCCATTCTCATCTTTTTAGAGTCCTTCTATTGCTGTGGTGCAAAATAAAGAGGGTCAGGTCAGACTGCCAGCTTATTGTCTCACACGTAATGATTCTAGCCAACACCCTTACTTAAGATATTTCTGTCAAGCCTCCCATCCCTTCACTATTACATCAGACCATCTTCCAGTAATTCATTCAAACTCTCTCTCTGTGCCAATTTCTCCCTTTGTGCTCTCTAAAAGAGTCATTTTGCTGTCTTGTGTGCTGTTTTAGACTGGAGGAAAAATGCACTGAAAACACAGGAAAATAGTCTCATTCCTCATTTCTGTGGCACAGTAGCCAAGAGGAACAATTTCAGAGACATGAGATGAGCCCCACTAGGGTTCTGCAACACAACACACTGGTTTTCCATTTTTTTCAAATTCTAATCCATTAAAACATTTGTCTTTAGAGACCAAATACTGTGAATTAAAACCTGATGATAGGCTTGAATATCAAATGTATCTTTTGAGTTTCTCAGATGCAGCTGAAGTTTCTTCCAGTGGGTCTGCAGATCACGAGCAGACACCTATTTGAGGTGGGGGGCTATTCAGTTCCTTGGTGTGTACAATATATGTATGGTCTGGTTGGTGTCCCAGAGATTTGAAAGGAAAAGAAATGCATGCACATTCGAGACAAATCTTCAGAATACACAACAAAATATACAAAATATGCAATAAAATCATCTCTCCAACTCCAAGGGCATTTCATTCTGTTTCAAGTACCCATTTCAAATTTTGAAAACAGAAGAGGCTCTTAATAAAATGTGCTCTTTAAATTGACTCTCATACCCAGATTAATAGTTTTACTGGAAACTTTACAAAATAAAAAGTCTGATGTACTGTGAGTCCAGAAGAATGGAAGTTTGAGTAGCTTTCAAACAGCTTTTGTCTGTTTTACTAATGAATATCAGGTAAACATAACAAACTTCAATACCAGCTCCACATCTGTGTTAAGCAGTCCTTAAAGGCATGTTTTAATGCTTCTGTTTTAAAAGGCTATAAGAAAAAAATATTTACATAATTGAATTCAATACTAAATGCTACCTTGAATTTCCCCCAGTGGCAGTGATCGCTGTCAACCCTAAAACATCACGTATTACAACATAAGCAGAGAGGAGGTTAGAAAGAAGAGCCCATGCTTTTTTTTTAACCCATTATAAAACTATAACATCCTACATGGAGTTAAAAACAATTTCATTTACAGAAAATAAAATACAAAGGTGTCCCCACAGGTAAAAAGAAGTTCTTTCAGTAAAGACAACAAAGTTTTCAAAATATAGTTATAAAATTTTGGCATAGGTCTACTTTCATGGTTCATGCCAAGAAACTGTATGGAGAGGATGTGTAAGATGGGTAGAAAAGAGAAGAATGGGATACTGCAGCTTGTTACAGGATAATGCTAAATGTTCAAAGTTCTCTTTTTACAGAAATACAGAAAGAGATTCTACAGAGCCAGATAGTAAAGAGCAATTCCTAATAGCTGGCCACTGTGCACTGAATTCCTTTTTTTTTTCTTAGCAGTTGCTTGAGAGATACATTAGATAATAGCACTGCCATCCTGCTGGATAATACCAGAATTATTAAATTTATCAGTACAGCAATTTTACAGTTAAGAAAACTGCTAATAAAGATCCTAATGATCAAGAAGTCTTACCAGGAGCGTACAAAGTCAAGTTACATTGACGCCATAGATATTATCTCTGCGCTTTAAAATCCTTTTAGTATTTCTAGATTCGTTCCACTGGGAAAAAAATAATCAAGACAAATCAAATACATACAGAAACACACTCACTCAAATGGCACTCATTGCTTTTTGTACAATTAAGCTTTAGTGAAAATATACATCTTAAAACAAATGAAGTACAAATGTACAAAAATCCTTGAACTCAGATAAAAAATATATATAATACAATTTGCTACAGAGATATAAAACATTTAACATTTGCCCATCCTTTCAGATGAGCATAAAATGATTTAAAGTCTGGAGGACTCCTGCTCATCGTCACTGCAATCAGATTTAAAGCAGACCTGCAAGAGAAGACAAACAGACAACTCAGCTGCAGAGCTGATACTATTGTTTCTTTGTGTGTTTTATGGGGCACAGAAAGGCTGGGGGGGTTCATCTTTTTCCAGCACATTTTACTCTATCCTTACTAAATGCTTTGAGAAAATCAAAGGAAACCACAATCTCAACCCCAAATCTCAAATCATTAAAGTTTAATTTAACATTAAGTTCTTTCCTTCTTTTAACTTCACAGGACAATTAACTGTAGTCCTATTAGTTCAAAACCAATTGAAAACTCTCAAACCATATTCATTTTTTTAGGACCTTTTCTCAGTACATAGAACCATATCTTGGGACCATATGAATCCTGCTGATTTTTGGCTGGAAAAGACTACAGTAAGACACAAGCTTTAGCTATGTGAGATTAGCAGTACACTCAACCATTATTTTAAGTGGGGGAAAAGTGAATTTGAAAAGGTGAACTAAAAATGACAGTACTATTGTACATTCCATTAGCATTGTACCATTTTAGAAAGGTGAATTGCCAGCTGAAGACAAAAAATCTCTTCATGCAATTTTAATACGTGGCCCTGCTGTGGCTACTTACTGATATGCTCCTAGCAATTTCAAAATTCCATTTCTGCTTGAAAGCAAAAGTAATTTCTACCCAAGTGTTCGCTACTGGAATATACTCAAGCTTCTCAAGATAATTCCTCTCTAAGTGCAAGCACACTGAGCAAGCAGAATTGTATAGAACATCTTCAACTGCAAATCTTTACAAATAGTCTATTTCTTACATCCTATAGGCAATTACAATACATGATGTGTCTTCTAGGTGGTAAATACTCAATTCCCTGAAGAAGAAAATCTTCTACTTCTTCTGCTAAAGAGTAGAAGTCTGTGTCTAAGAAAAGGCTGTGCATTATCAGCTATGTAAAAATATATTATGTTGTTGTTTCCGTAAAGGCATTAAACTGCTTAAGATATTTTAACATATGTTTTGTGATGCTGCTTCTGATTAATTTTGGGGCTATTCCTAGTTATTTACTTATTTATTGGATATATAGTTAATTTTGTTTATTTACTTATTTATTACTAGTTTTTACACAGGGCCTCAATTATCTTTGAAGACATATTGACAGTTTTCATTAAAAAATAGCAAAATATATAAGAAGCAAGACCCAAATTAACCTCTTTAGCAAAGGAAGGTCTATAGCACAGCTTTTAACAGAATTCACTACCTTTTTCCCAAGTAACTAGAGCAGGAGAATGCTGAGGGATGAAAATTTCCCAGAATTATAGGGATTACCATGATTTCTGAAATGCAGTGGAGGGGCAAAGCCGTAAAAAACCAGATTTCATTAGTTTCATTATTCAGTGAAAAACTTATTTTTCCTCTCATAAATTAATATAAAAAATGGAAGTTAAGTTAATTTTCTTATGAAAGAAAAGAAATACCCTTACCTCTCCACTAAAAAGTCTGTGAAAGAAGCCTCTCTTTGGTTTAGGAGACTTCTCTCTGTCTGGTGACACAGTACCATCGGTTTCATATGCATTGATATCTTCAAAGCATCCTGTTTCAATCATCTTTGAAACATATGAAATATAAATTAAATATCCATAAAAGCCTCTCAAGCAAGTTCCAAGTATTATCTATTTACTCTCGCTGGGTACTCCTAACACTTAAAAATTCATCAGTCAAACTCCACCACTTGCAGAGCTCCAAAAGGGGCAAAGAGCTGATGCTGACTCTCCTTGGGCACTCAACAAACTAAAGAGCAATGAGAGCACTATCACACAGGTGTCTGGTGCTCCCTTGCTTCTTCTGCATTCTTGCCTTTATTCTGTCCATGATGCAGTAAGGAGAAGTTTTTAGAACCAGAAACTGATTTTCCTTTCAGGTATTCTGCTCATGTCAGAGCAGTCTAGCCTAAAACTGTAATATCTCTACACCCTAGACAGAACTTATTAAATAAACATGACATGGGAGGAAAAAAACATATAATGAAGATGGGTCTCTGGAGAGATGCAAGGGATTTTGAAATAATCTTTGTGTATGCAGAAACAAAAGAAATAAAACCACAATTACTGGGTGCAGAAAGGACATCCAAAAGAGCGAATGCCAAAATGTAACCAACAGGCAGGGTCAGAAGGGGGGAGTGGCTAATGTCCATATCTGGTTGGCATTTACCAGTAAGGGCAACCAGTGCACATGTGACAACAGCAGGCAGCCAAATAAAAACACCTTGTAGAGGGAGAGAGGGCATAAAGAGAAGTAAAAAGAAATGCAGACTGCTTTTGTTGTAAACCATGACATTAGTTAAATTATGGAATGGCAAGAGGAATTCTTGGGAGACAAAAATTTGAGGGGACAGTTCAGTAATATGAATTAAAAGAAAAATAAAGCATGAATGTACAATGAAATCTGCAGTTGTTCCTTGAAGAAAAGGAATTGCCATTACCAGAATTCCACAACTACTTCCAACTTTATCCCTGTATGCGGGATTAGTTATTAAGCTGCAGTGCATTTTTCAATGACTAGATCATATTCTGAAATTCAGAATTACAACATAGCATAGGAAATATTTATTTCTCCAAGGTTCACTGTTTCTCATTGAAAACTTTCTATGTCAAAAGACACCTTTTCAAATATCCTTCTTAATGTAATGCAAAAAAGCAAAAGGAAAACAAGGGAATGTACTTTTTCCTCCAAATCATTCAGAAATTGCTCATCTTTTGTGTTGAAGCTTTAAATAAAATGTAGTCATACTGGGAAAGAAACTATACTAGTAGAATTCAAGATAGTAGTAATTTCAGAAAGTCACGAACACCTTATAATGGGGGGAAGGCATTTATAACAAGAACTACAATTTTAAGTAATTGTTACTGAGTGCTCTTGCTGAAACAGTAAAGAGGATTTGAATTGCATGTAGAGGCAGCAAAATTCTAGTACTGTATGCAGAATACTAGAATACTCATTCACTAGGGTACATGAAAAAGCTTTTAAGAGAAAGTCTGACAACTGATATTGAATTGTTTGTTTTGAAACCTTGAAAAAGGTGAGTCTGCAATTCTGTATTACTGTCACTTGGATACTCTATTGATACACAGGCTATACACAAACAGCTTGCACTGCACCTATTTGCTTTTGAACACTTGGAATGGCATTCTGTCCCTCTCCTGTGAACAGCAATACTGAATAAGATGTGACAGAAGAACAAGGAAAAGGTGGTCCTACTGATACTAATATTGTTCTGTAAGCTGTGCCTACAATGACAAGATGCCAGATTCTCATTATGCAAATTTACCACAGATCTCAGTTTTTAGCAAGTTGTTTATGTTTTTAGGAAAAAAAATTTCTGAAGCCTCTCAGCAAAAGAAGTCTAAAACAGAAACTTCTTTACATCTCCTGGAGAAAATCAGTATAATTGTATCTTTTATTAAATATTCTGTACTGCTGTGCTAAAGAAAATAACCTTCTATGAAATGTACATTACCTCATTTTGCCAAGGGATTGAGACACAACCTGTCACAAATTTGGAATAGAAGTCATCATCTGTAGTATCCAGGTTCACTCCTTTTACTGTTGAGAACTGCTCAATGTCCAGGACATCTTTACAATAAACGGCACGTGGCTGCAGTACAATACAAGATTGCTTCATTAAAGTTTTGGATTTGGGGACTTTTTGTTTGGGTTTTTTTTCTCTAGATGAGCAAAAGGGAGCAAAACATCTGCAGTTTTATATTTCACACTGCTGATCACCAAATTACACTATTCTATAAAACAAATACAAAGACTCTTTTCATAAGGCACCTGAGCAATTCCATCCATCCTGCAAGTAACAGAAAAGAAATATCAAAACCAGACATAGGTTGTCTGGATTTCTTAATGGTTGTCATAATTTACTCATCTTCTGTCATCTTTCTTTCAACTCTGGAGTATTTTCTTCAAAGCTATTCCTCATTTGTTCTGCATCTGCATTATGGAAGTGGACTTTTAAAGGCTAGGAAATCAGCTACAAAGCTCCCTTGAGAAATACCACTATTGTAAATTGTTTTGTGATCTCAAATGAAATGCCACAAAACAATTAGTTATCATCATTAGCCACAATAGCATTCTTCTACTAATGTAACTAAAGATTTCTCTGGAATTCATATGATTGCTGACATACAATTATGACAGTTCTTGCCTTTTTAGATACTAATCAAATCTGTCTCACCTACTTACATCTGGCAAGAATGGAGGTTCTAACATGTTGGCTTCCAGCCTCTTGAAGTTGATATTCTTGAAAATAGGATGTTGCTTTACAACAGCAGCTCCCCCTTCAGTGCAACCCAGTCGTTCCCCTGGATTTTTAGCAAGTAACTGCAAATATAGGGAGAAAAAAGCTGATCCATTGTATAATCCCACAATTTAAAAAAAGTCCATATACAATGTCTTTCAATCAGTTTATTTTGCTACTTGGCCTCTTATTAGGTAAAATTTGTAATGTATCAAAATTAATTAGAAATCTGACAACATTCAGGGAACAAATATATTTTCAGTAGACAAAAGAATCCCTGAAAGCAGATCATTTGAAGATTATACCCAAAGTTATATGAAAATATTTTAATTGATGGCATATTGAATAGACTTTACAGTACAGGCTTTGCAGTACACTTTCCTTTTAGGAAATACAGACTTTCTTTTTCCTATGGGTTTAAGTAATGCACGTATTTTGCCCTAACTACTACAGAAAACTTGTGAAGCTTTCTGTATAAATTTAAGGATAGGCAAGACAGAAAACAAAAGAGCCATTGTCTTGCAGCTACTATTTTAGGTGAGGAAACTTGTGTACTACTCTGCCACCTGTTCCCATGCAGTATCCAAGTTGAGCATGCTATTGTAGTCCCTCTATAATTACAAGTGGTCCAAGCAGTACTGGACCATTTTAGCCATGTGATGAAAACTCAAATTATGCAGCTTTCCTTCTTCTTGAAAAAAGTTCTGAATTTTTGAAGCTTGATAATTGAACAATTCATGAATAATCACATTCAAGTGAACCAAATATAGGTTTAAGAAATCCGGTTTTGAAAAATTTTCAAGATATTAAAATAAAGTAGTTGGTCTCTTTAAAAGGATTAGAAATTTAATTTTCAAACCTCTAAGTCTCTTCACCCACCATCTTGCAGATGGATTTTGCCTCCTCTGAAAACTTCTCTGAGTATGTTTCCTGGTCTTCCTTTACTCTCCGGTCAATTTCATCTCGTTTAACCCTTTCCTTATGCTTCCTGAATGGAGACTGTCCTTCAATCATTTCATAAATCAAACAGCCAAGACCCCACCAATCCGGACTGAATGTATACTTTTCGTTTTTGAGCACTTCTGGAGCTACAAAACAAAAACACATACCCATGACATTTCACTTTAAATTGACTAATTATGAACTGTAAATCTCTCAGGTACTCTCTTTGGGCTCTGTGCAGAGATGGTTGTGTGACTCCTCTGTACTTTGAAGAAACTCTAATTTCTACAGGAAGAACTTTGTTTATATCCAAGAGAAAATCTCAATTTCTTTAATGCTTAAAAGCAGTATTGTTTACAAACTGAGAATGAAGTTTCCTAAAGCATGGAAAGAAACATATTGTCACAGTAATTTGTCTATTTACCTGTGACCCTAAATCTCTTTGAATCTCAGAAAAAAATTACGTGCTTTCAAGCTAGAATTTTCAGTTAAGTTTCCAAGTTTATCAATAGGCTTGTAATTAACTACTAACACCTACAAATGCATATTGTATCCTTTTTTCTTCCCATAACATATCAAGTAACTAATCCAGGTCCAATATAGTTTTTATATTCACAAAAGCAAGTTTTGTTGTAAAATGTTACTAGCAAAGGATGCTTTACATACCCATGTAACCAACAGTCCCAACACGTCCTCGGACAGTTTCACCTTCAGGAATCTGCACAGCTAATCCAAGATCTGAAATTCTGATATGTCCTATTTATGGTAAAATAAATTATACATAGTCAGCAAAAATAATAAAGTATCATCACTTTTAAAACAAAAAATTTATATTGTACACCTCATAAAAAACCCCACTGCAAAGTATCAAAACACTCATGTACTCATAGCACAAAGTTTATTTAACTTAACTAGAAAGGAGTGTTTTATTACTATTCAGCTCCTCCCTAAAAATGTGAAGAGGCACAGATAAAACTGATTTTCTGAAGGTCACACAAACAAAATTTGCTCATAAGCACTCTAATTCCTAGCTTTGGCATAGGCTGCTGTTCTTGGACAAATAGAAATGATCATTTCAGATTCTGCATCAGACACTTGTGTTTTTCCATTCTGTATACCCACACAAGCACTTAGCTTTCTGACTTCCTAATAAAACTTAAAAATTTACTTTAGTTATTCCAAATGTGAGAAAACTGTAGCCTGTACTGGGAGAGCATGTTTTCCTGTAATGAAGTACCCCATTACATGAAGTACAAACACGAGTACTTGGAATTGCTATCCCTACTCCCACCCCAAACCAAAAGCAGCCCAGTCAATAACCTACTGAGAATTATTTATATTGTAACATGTCCTTGCAATTCTAGGATTTCCTCTTCTCATGAATCACTCCTAAGTGGATAACAGCTTCTATTGCACTTTATCAGCCAAACTTCTCGAGTTGACGACCTTCCCCTCTCACGCACAGCCTTTACACCAGAATCTCTAACACAGAAATCATCTAGCAGAAGAGATTTGTTATGCACTGCTCATTGGGAAACCAGTCCAAGCAGGGCAATGGAAATAAATTCACCGCACTCACTCTCCCTTACATTCCCAAGGACAGATACAGTTCCTCGTCGGATTGACTCATGAACTGTTTCAAGCACATTCAAGGCATTTCAAGACAAGAATTGTATTGAGATTTTAATTTAAAAACACATAAGGTACTTTCTTAACGAAAGTAGACAAGTCTAGATCAAAGAAAGGACAATAACATTTTCAATTCAACTTTAAAACAAAAAAAATTGTAGAAAGATTCATTGCAGAAAAAGAAAAGAAGAGCAAACCCCACACTTATTTCTAACACTGGTTATAAGGACAGTGATACTGTTGTTTACAGAAACACCACATATTCACAGAGTTATTTAGGCTGGAAGGGACTTCAGAAGGTCTCTAGTACAACCTTCGGAGCAAGCAGGCAGCCCAAAGTGTCCAAGTGGGTAGCCCATTCCAGTGCCCAAGTAACCTTTGTGCATATATGGTCTGGCATTCAAAAAGCTCTACAGCATCAATATTAGTTAACAGCATATTAATTTCTTATGTACATGTGTTAGATAGTCAGGGGATGGAGAGAGAAAGAGAGTGGAGAAAGTCAAGTGCCACTCTATATACTGGTTGGAAATAACTAAATGCTCTAGAGCAGCAAATGCTATTTTAAATACATTCAGATGCTCTTGTATTCTCTGACATCTGATGAACCCCTTTTCAAGTGTAAGATCTGAGCTCCTGAAGCAATTTTCTAATTAGTCCCCTGTGCTCTCTGGAACTAGATCAAAATATCTCTGGCAGAGAGGAAGCATTCTAGTGCAGTCCTGTAAGGCTACATTTTTCCTCAAAGAAGCCTTCGGCTTTTCCAAGAAATTGCTGGAGAGAAAAATTAAAGAATGTATTTGATGTCTAGCAAAGCTTTAGCTCTTGGAAAGTGACTTCTCCAAAGCATCATCTTTTTTGAAATTTATCAGTCAGAACATGCTGACTTTAGAAAAAATACTGTGCTAATGACTTCAAAAACAGTTTTTCCTCAACTAAAATGCTCAGCAGTTACAAGAACGAACTTGTGATACTCATCCACAGCTTAGAAGAGAATTCCTGCACATGTTCTACAGTCAATTCAAAAACTTCTGGTAACGACTTGCATACAAAGTTATTAAAGAAAATTAATTTGGCTTTTGACAAACAAAAAGACTACAAACATTTCCTCATGTTGTTTGCACTTCCTTGATTCTTTCCAGTCACATATGCATTAGGGACCATCAGACCTCTTGTAGTTGAAATGTTAAAATGAATACTTCAGATTTCTTCTTACTGTCTAAACATTCTGGTTTACTAAAAGTTTGGGCCCTGCATCTAACAAGTCATGTTTCCATGATTGAAGAAAAGACAAAAAAAACAAACCCATATAAAAGTGTTAGCTATCTTAAATCAAGAGGAGGGGGAGAGGAAGGAGCAAAAGGGAAAAAGTAGCCATTTTAAGGTAGAACATTGACCCTCCAAACATCATCATGACTGACCCCCAAAGTTTTCCCCTGCTTTTTAAGAAGCAAGGGCAGTATTTTGCTTGCTAAATTAAGATTCATAAATAAGGTCTCTTTTATCATTGAAGATACATTTCTTACATTTCTGGTATGGTATGAATTAGAGTGTAATTCCTGATTTCAAAATTAATTTTAATTTTTACTTACCACAGTCATCAAGAAGTATATTCTCAGGCTTCAAGTCTCTACAAATTAAATAATAGAAATGTGAATTAAACAAAGGCAAAATTATTAGCCCTCAAGTGCAACAGACACAACAGAAGACTTCTTGGTTCTACCTGAAGCAATTTTTTCCAGTTCTATCTATATATAAAAAAAGAGCTGTGAAGTTGATGGCCTATAATACAAATAGTTTAACCAGAGAACTCAAGATCCACTTTTTCCAAACTCTCTAATCCATTTACACTAATAAAAGCAACACAACACTAAAATCCTGATATAAAGAACCACCATTTACACCCAAATTTGTGCTCATAAGCAAAAAATATTTCTCCTTAGGAGTACCAGCCATACAACTCCCCAATGGTAAAACACAAGTGGCTTGCTGCAGTTTGATGCTGACCCCTTGCTATATATCACCTCACGGCATCAGAATACCAAGAAAGAGTAATATTCCCAAGAATAAGCACAGGCTTAATATCATCCATTCAAACTCCATTTCTTTTACTTGGACATGCAACTTCTAAAGCTTATTGGGCACTTCATCAAGTTATGATTCTTTGCAATTACTTTCTTAAAGTTTCTTACTACTTTCCTGAAAACATCAGTTTCACAAGAAACATTTTTTAGCTATTAAATGATAGCAAGACAGGAAATACTAAAAGGGCAATTAATTCAGCATTGCAATTTTGCATCTTGTGCATTTTTACTTTGAGGAAAAAAGAAAACATTGAATGGAATGTTTGGATTCTCCTCTGCCCAAGGAAAATTTGGGGGGTCATTGAAGTTGAATCAGTTGTTGCTCTAGGATTTATCCCCTAGCAGATTCTAGTGAGAATATACATGCATATATGTAGGCATGAAATATATGTACAAAATATATGATGTACATTAATATTTATAATAGTGGATATAATTAGTCATAATGTATATTGTTAATGTATATTTTATATAGATATTTCTCGCATGCATCTCTAAGCATGTGGACTGAGATACGGTCTCTTAGATTTATTCCACTGTAAATAGAAGGCCAGAAATAGACAAATAAAACTCAGTAGTTGGCTAAAGAATCACTTAATGGAATAGATTATTAAAAACAATGTGTCTATATACAGGTATACCTATAGTTGTGACAAGCAGTAGAGACTGAATAACATGAAAGAAAAAAGTTCGGAAGAATGACTCTAGAGTTGACATTCTAAATGACAGACAATTGTTCACCAAGAAAGCTAAGTAGGTTTTTTTATCAATTAATATTGATAAATTAATATTCTGTAGTATGTGTACTCATATTAAAGTTCCATTATCTTATGAAATTAACTGTGTAAAAATGTCAGAAAGATGCTCTGCTTCTCATGCTTTTAAGTCTCGACAATCCTTAAAACGTTAAAAAATTGATATTAAATATAAGATTACAGTATCAGAGAAACCAGGAGATATCAGAGTTAAAAAAACCAAAGAACACTAGGATCTGACATACGTGTTTGAAGGTCTTCTTGTAGGCAAATAGCTAACAAATTGGGCCTAAACACAGGGCTATGGTTTGGGGTCTTTTGTTTCGTTTGGGATTTTTTGTTATTGTTTTGTGTTTTAAACAATCAATTTCATTTTCACTTGGGCAATGTGAAATGACCTATTTGTAGCTGCTGAAATCTCTCACCCCTGCTTCCCTCCTACATGTATCCCAAAACACACTGTGTAATATTGCAAGATTGGCCAAATTCTTCAGGGAACCACATCCAACCACCAGCATAAGCCTGATTCGCTCTGGGTCTGCCACTTGCTTCTCTGTGTGTCTGTGTGTGTGTGTTGGTCTTCTACACTGGGGAGGGAAAAGACTAAGACTCATTATATTGAAGTTATACTTTCAATATTCTTTAAAACAAGTGGTTCTTGATGTTACACAGCAGAAGTCTAAAGAAAGTATTCTCGGTCCACCACTAAGTTTGTTTTGCTTGTTATGTAATATTAATGCATACCAGGGTTTAAATGATGTATGTAAAGAGACAAAACAGCATTAAAACCATACAATCTCAATTGCAATGCATAAAGCTTCTGATAGTTTCATTAATTCAAAAGCAATAATATGTTTATTGAAGGAATCTGAAATAAAAACAGACGAACATTTTTCATAGGGACTATGACTATCCTGTTGTGAGTACAACATGCAATGCAGCCAGGGACTTCTATAGCCCTCTGTGAACTACTGTAGAGTGGGCAGGAACATAATCCAATCTCCTTAAACTTACTTATTGGAATTATAAATTAGTTTGTTTTGTAAATCATAGTTTACTTTCATTTTACAAACAAACCTTGAATCAACTTTATACTGTCTTAAAATATATCAAGCATCTAGACCTAAATTAACAGTAAGAAGACATATGAGTAATTTCAAAGGATATGCCATGAAAAGGACCACTAAACAATTTTTTTTGTTTCTTTTACTACAAAATTAAAATATAAACGTGTTTAGTAGAAAATAAAATGCATTCAATGTTGAACAGACATGGAAAAGTAAGAGTAACTGTAGATGACACTCACCTGTAAACAATTCTCTCTCTTTGCAAATCCTCTAGACCACAGCACAGTTCTGCAGCATAGAAAATAGCCCTTTCTTCATCAAAGCCAGGATTTCCCATATTATATATGTGAAACTTCAGATCACCTCCATTCATTATGGTTAATACTAAACACAGGGCATCTTTCGTCTCGTATGTATAGGATAAACTAACCTAAAAATGGGCAGGATGAGAACACAACCATTATTCATTCATAAACTCCAGAACAATTTACAGATCTTGTTTTCCAATACAATCAACTTATGAATCCTTTTTTTCAAAACAAAAAGAACAAAACATGCAAGTAGAAAATCACTCCTGCAGAGTACTGGAAGACACAAAGGAAATCAGACTAATTTGCCTGCATACAAAAACCATACACACAATACAAAAGCTTAGTGGCAGATCTGTTTAGATACCATAGAGCTCCACCCAGAAAATACAGTTACTGACGATGCCCCTCAGCTGCATGGTACCTGTATTCCTCTTTGTCCATATAACAGGAGCATACACCTTACTTGATTAGTACCTCAGGAATTATGCATTGCCAAACCATCTTTCTGAACTTCTACAACACTGAAAACTGCCCTAAAAATTAAAGAAACTCAAGAAATTATTTTAAATCAAATGTGTTATTTCTATTCCTACCCCTGCCTCTCCCTCAAGTAACTGCATGTTTCCCTGATTTAGAACTCGCCAACAGTAAAGACTCAGTACAACTCTGTACAGTCTTTCTTCTCACTGTACTTGAAATGTGGTGCTGATAGGCAACGACAAAGCACCAAATTTTTTTAAGGTTTTACCTGTAAGTTTTAAAGTGCATTTAAGTTTAAAAGTAGATTTGTAAATTAAAAAACCCCACTCCATTTAACACAATGTAATACACTACAAAATTTAACTAAGTTACAAATTCATTTTCCGTAGAAAAAGCTATGCTATGCAGATGATCATCTGGTAGGATCTTCAAAATTACCTACAAAGATTACCTAACTTGTACTAAGAGCAATAGAATTCAAATATATACTAAGCTTACATTAGGTAAGCAAGCTAAGTAAAAAAATCAGTAGGTGTTTTTTTTACTCAATAAATGTATTTTTAAGGTCAGAAGAAGTAAATAATGGCCCTAATTCAGTAATAGGTTCAAACTCTTCCTTCAGAAGCATAAATCCAGTACTAAATTATAAACTTAAACAAATACAGAAATCAGCTACTCGAGGCAGAGATTCCCATTTGGCTGTTTTAAATGATGTGTCCAGCTATTTATGACTTGTGACAGTGGCATGACAAGTTATCTACCGACTTCAAAACCAGTATTACAGCAAATCTTGGACCTAGATTTTCTCTGTTGCATAAAAAAACCCACTATTGGATAGCAAGAGGAAAATGACTCATGTTCAATTTTATAAAGTGATTTCAAATTCTACTTGGATCAATTATTGATTTACAGTATTTATATATGCTGAAAAAAATGTTGCTCAAAAATAGAAGTTTCACTGTTATAGCAATTTATGGATCAATTCAGGTACTCTCTGGATTCAGTTTCAATCAATTTAAGACCAGAAGCTTTGTGCAAAAATGACATTAGCATATTTATATAAAACCAATTTACAATAATTTAAAATATTAATGTATCTGGCCAGCAGATTCTTAATTTTCCTTTTAGCTAGCAGTATTCTACAGGGTTTTTTTTAATACATAAAACTTATCAGAAAACACATACATACATCTTTTATATATATATATTTATAAATAACTTTCTTCTACAACATGTACTTTAAAAGCCTCTCTGTACAGCAATACAAAATTTATAAGTAAATGGATTTTAAGCCAAAGCAAAACACATTTAAAATTAACATTTAAATGACAAACTTCCAATTAAAAGTAAACATTACCTGGGGAAAGTTTTACTTGGTACATCTTTGATCATTCTAACTTTTTTCACTGCTTAGTAATTACAGCTACTAAAAGAACATAATGTACATAATAGCATCAGGTTAAAGTATTAAAACTAAGATTTTCATTACATGGAAATTCCATTAAAAAGTTAATTGTTTAACATCCAAGACACCACTTTAAGCCTTGGTACACAGCAAAGCAACATAACCTGAATTGATACACAATTAAAATGTCATGTTTATTTTGAAATATATCAGCAACAGACTAACAAATGCTATGAAAATACCTAAGGATATAAAAACTCAACCACTGAGCAGAGATAAAGATTCAGGGACATCAGGATGCTGAAACACAGCCTGATGTTCTGGGTGTGAGTGGGAAATAAAGCAGATGGGTCAAAAAAAAGCCCTCTGCACAGAACTTTTCATAATCACACACAAAACATACTTATTGTATCAATAATTTCTCTCTATAGTCATGCACTTTCTAAATCAATTTTAAAAAGTCTTGTGCCCACAAGTTCCTGGAAGAGACTGAAATGAAGTAAACAAAGGAAGATAAATTTTTGAGAATAAGATCAGAAGTAGATACTTACTACAAACCTACTATTCACTTTTTCA
The DNA here is from genome assembly GCA_013397895.1 of Origma solitaria. Taxonomy (NCBI): domain Eukaryota; kingdom Metazoa; phylum Chordata; class Aves; order Passeriformes; family Acanthizidae; genus Origma; species Origma solitaria. The sequence continues at coordinate 4,302,339 of VZRL01004627.1, forward strand.
AGAATTCTTTTTTCATTTAGAGCCATTGATTCTCCTTTCCTCTTCTTTATTCTCTTTTTTTCTAGCTTTTTGCAAGCATACATTTTTCCTGTTGCCCGTACTTGACAGGCACACACCTACAAAAAGAATGATGGCATGTCAGAGATGCTAGAGATTTTTTAGAATTTTTATTTTAAAAAAGATAAAATTTTGTTTTCTTTTCAAACTCTTTAATGCTTTCAGAAAATGATGGTCTGTAAGCATCAATACAGAGCCTTCACTCATGAAACAACTTTAAAGGTTAACAAAAACTGTAAAAGAAGTAGAAAAAGTGATTATACAGAGGCAAACACATTTCTGTTGGGGTTGGAATAGTTAAGTAAAACTGTGGATCTTGTGTTAATGAAACAAGTGACTAAGGTAACAGTATGTGTTGGGGACAAATACTCACATCACAATCTAACAGGAGAGACCTAAAGGTAATTTAGTAGCACTCCTTCCCTTCAATACAGGGCTCTGGTTAAAATATGGGGGAGGGGGGCAGGGCACAATTTCACTGAATTATAAACAGAATTAATAAAATCTATAGATTTTATTTTAGGTTCATGAATATTCTTCATAATTAGCAAATAGAAACTTAATTCTCCTTGCCAAATGAAATCTCAAAATAGAAGCAACTGCTGTCAGTCAGTCGAAGTTTTCTACAGCTTTGTGCAGGAGCCACAATTCTTAAACACACTGAAACACTAAATATCGACAATAGTTTGCCAGGTGATGTGTCAAATGTAGAGTGATGGAGACAAGATTTAAACAGCCTCTCTTCTGCATCAACCTTTATTTTAAGAGCTGCCTTCCAGAAAGATACTTCTGTACTCACCTCTCCAAATCCACCTTTGCCTAGTACTCGGTAATGCCTAAATGTGTGTTTGGTTACTGGCTGCCTGATTAACAGAAAGAAACAATTATTGCAACAGGAATAACAAATGTCAGTAATCCCTCTCCACCCCGAGGTCTGTCTTCATTTTCTCCCTTCTGATGTAGTTCTGAACAAATGTTGCCTTAACCTCATGTAGAAGTACTATAATAAGCCGAATTTCAAATGAAAGGGGTGCTCTGCTTAGAAACGTGGGCTCCCTCATGTGGTCACCAGGCATCCCCCAGAGCAGGAAGAAAAGCTGGTCAATTAGGCCCTTTGCTGTCCACAGTTAGAGACTTCTGTGTTCTCATCACAATTTATCACCTCTTGTTGCCTCCCTTAACTGACACACTGACATGCAGACTGCATTTCAATGGGATTATGCTTACAATGCAGCATTTACAAGGTAAACCATTTCTGATTTCACTTTGTTTTTTCAAAAAAGAACAACCTGCGGTATGCAAGAGCAGTTCATGAACCAAATTGTTAAGATATTGATGTAGTGGGAGAGGAACAGATAACTGGAGGCAGTGGAACTGTTGACCATTGTATGCTAAAACTCCTAAATGTGTCAGAGCAGGGCTATTACAAGGTAGTGGGGTTTCCTGTGTTTTGCTTTAAATGAGCATTTGCTGTTAATGTAGCTTTGTTCTCAGGACAACACATCGAGGTTCGTTTAGTAGAGAATTTGAGTAACTTCCCTAGTTTTATTACTGGCTTCTGCTACCAATTCAGTAAAATAAAGACATTGGATAATTGAAATTTACAACAAAATCAGTGCTCAAGCACCTTAATGTTTGAATATGTGATCACAATACCCAAGGGGGCTGATTTTGAATCAATTTGTAACAAATTCAGCCTTCTGAAAGACTCTGGACACTCATTTAGTATCGATTTGAAAGTCCTAACTAGATTCTGATATTTACATATTTAAATCTTGCTATCTTGTAATTACTAGATCTATATCTGTACCACCCTAAAAAACTTACTAGTTATACAATCGCCCAGTGGGTTATACTAGATTAATCTGCTTATTAACCAGTAATTAGACCAAGTTTGAAACTAAAGGATGATGGTATTCCCAACAAAGATTGGTATTCCACTGCACACTTGACAGTCAAATATTTCTGAATTTGCATTTACCTAATACCACTTAAAGAAGTAAGGTTTACCACTTAAAGACTACAGACAGATAGTTCCATTGGAGGATTGGCTCTCTTGCTGTCCCATCAATATCATCTTTTACATCTTGTCTTTCTGATCACAATTTCTAAGACAGGCAGTCTTATTCAGCATTCAGCTCTACAGTATTTCTACCACAAAAATCAAAATTCACCACAAAGCAAAGCTAAATTATAATGCAAATATTATAAATAAACTTACTTTTCCAGCCATTTCCACTGTAAAAATCGGGAAAAATACACACTTTCTTGGTAAGCTTCAAAAGGTCTTTTGCTTAGGTATTCATGGACAATTCTAGCAGGAAAACAAACAGAAAAATAAAATCCATCTGATTCTGAAAAAGTCTGATGAAGCAGGACATACTATCAATCTACCAACATATATTTAAACATATTGATGAAGCTGTAGGCAGAAAAACACTGTCAGTGTGCTCTGTGATGGTTTTAACCTAATTGTCTCACAAAGTGAGTGTCTTTCATAGAATACGGTTCTTGCCAAAACACTTATGAAGGTCAAACTACTGCTACTTATAGTAACTAGACACTTTGACCTCTGCATTTTTACTGTCTTCAAACCCACCTAAACATCAGCCTCTCAGCAGCTATTTTACACATGTATGACTGCGCAAATATGACCTTTGAAAGTAACGACAAGGTCTGAAAGTATCTACAAGGTCTCACACATTCTTTGGAGACTGGTAAATAAAATTTTATTCTAGGATTTGAAACTGAAGTACTAAATGCCATATCCAAACCTTGAACACCATGTGCCTTATCACTCCCTTAAATGAAACACACCAAGATGGAGGTGGGGAGGGAAACAAGTCATTCAAACTGTATTCAGGTATTTATTGGACAGAGGAAAGGGAATGACCTACATAAGACGCTCCATTTGAGACATGTTTTACTAGGTGTTCTCACACAGCCCTTTCAATCTTATAATCTCAGGTTGTTACAAAGCATGCTTATTTCTGTTGCCAAGGAGATGACCCAAGCAGTGACAAAACCAGTAGTCATCCTTCAGACATGATCAAGCATGTCTTGAAGAACCAGAAATATTACAAACCTAAAGGCTTTAGAAAGACAGGTAACACTCATAAACATGTACCATCCCTCCAAGAAAAGCCTCCCCTGCTACTACTGTATGAAATATCACTTTGTGCCTGTAGAACAAAACCAAGTTGTACTGTTTTGTGTTAACTATCACAAGTGATCCTCTGATCAGCCGTCTTAATGAAACATAAGTGCTGGCCTCAGTGAAAGCTGCTCTCAAGAACCTTAAACTCGGTAACATTGTTCAGAAACCTTTCAAGCTCCAACTTATAACTTAATATTTTTCTGAGTACCTTCATCATGGAAGAGAAGTATTCAAAAAAGTAAGAATACAATGAAGAGAAATACTATTTAACTTACAGAATTCTTGGTAGCAGACAACAGTGATTTTATGCAAAAGTAGCATTAAAGAAAAAGCTCTGCAAAAGTCAAACATCTAAATCACATCTGCAGGAAACCTAGTCCTTTAAGAAATCTGTTCCAAATTTCTTGCCTATGGTCATTTCAGAGACCAAATACTTATGGATATTACAACTTCACCTTTCATTTTTCATAATTCTCAAATTTAGCAATAGGCATTTTTAACTTACCTAGTACAGTCCATGAAAAGATCCTTAGAAGGGTTCTTTTCCAGTCTTGCTTTACATTCATTTACTGTTTCCTGAGGTATTTCTGGCAAGTGTGCTGCAGACTTAACATGATAAAAAAGGAAGGAAAGCAACAATTAAAGCAATCTTGTAAATCAATAGAAAAGTAAAAATTTTGTATTCAAAGTGAAATTAAATCTTTTAGTACAGGAAAAGGAATGATTTAACTAAAGAGAAAATCAAACATCATATTAGAGTAAAATTTTTATTTATTCCCTGTTACAGAACAATGCATTGAAAGTTATTACAGTTATTTACTATTTCAGTATCTGGGGAAACAAACTTGGCAATAAGTCAAATTTCTTTTTTTTTCCGTAAGTCTACCACCACAAAAGCAAGTTACCTCTTTGGCTTGGCAGGATGGAAAGAAGGTGAAAGTTTCCCAGCCTGTGTTTGTGTTTCTATTTCAACACAGACCAAAGAAATTTGGGTCTTTTTGAAAAAAAAAAATTACAGATGACTTATGATAGTTCCAAAGAAATTCTCAAAAGACATGTGGCAAATTTAGATTCTATCTGCTTTTAAGGCATCTTCAAGACCTTTGGTATGAGATGACCAAAGCAAGAGAAGCAGAAAGAGAATCTGTTCATAAAAAGCAAACATCTAATTTTTTACCCACAGAAAAGCTTCCACTGGACACCAAAAAAGAGACTCTGGATAAACGCAAAAAATCAGCTATTAATGATTACCATGCAAAACAGAAAGAAACAGAATGCTCCAGAAGAAAACAGCATTTCACTGTATGAAAACCTGCAGCCATTCTGAAAATTTACAGCAAACCAACAAAAGCCACACAGGAGTCTAAAGACTTCAGACTTCTACAGACTACAACACTGAGTTAATTTGTTTTTAAGTTTTCTTTAGGTGTTTAATGGAGAATAAATTGTAATCGTAGTAGTTATAAAAGAAGAGATCAGTCAAGTTTTCTGTTCAAGTTGATTAAGCAGAATTTTAGAAGGCAGCACACCTCTCAGACAAAAATGGGACTAATGAAGTTTGAAAGCCAATTTACTAAAAACAGTACAACCACTTAGACATCTTTATTTATCTAACACTTACAAAACACTTGAGAAAATACTTTGCAATATAATATATTTACCCCATTAGTGAAGTACGTCTCTAAAACTTTGAGGCCACAGTCTATACGCTTTTCATCTGAAGATACCTCATATTCTGCCTAGGGGAATGGAATTGAAAATTACATTATGTTCATAGCCACCTGGCACTTAAGATTTTTACATGATGATAGGTAAATTTTATCATGAATAACACAATACTCCTAATATAAAAGGAACAGAAGGTTATATAGTGAAACATGTATGAAGAACACTTCTAAGGAAAAAAACCAAAACATATGGAATCTAATCTCTGGAAAACATACAAAACCTTACAATTAGTCTAAAGGCAATTACAGTAACTGCATCCTAGAGGTTAAATTAGATAAATTACAATGCAATAGTATTTATGTAGTATTGTAGGACAGAATGATCCACATGGAAAATAATTAAGAGTACAGTAATCAGCTTTTTCTTCACTGTTCTTTTTTCCCCTTCATGTGTAATTCTTTGCTACAGTCTTGGTTAAAACCAGGATAAAACTACTTTCAACAAGCTTATAAATGAGATCTAAACCAAACCCTACTTCATTCTTTGAAAAAATAAAAGTGAGTATATACAAACTTTTAAGTTTTTCACTTAGTAACAGCTGATAGTGACATGTAGAAAAAGAGAATTGTGCAATACACTGCGTTTTGCAGATAAAAAACTGGCTGCTGAACAGAGCTCCAGAAGTAGCTACTAATGGAAAAAGCCTACAACGAACAAATCATCACACAGATACTACTACTGAAAAACTCAAGGACTACTTACTATTAATAATTTTAAGGGATAATCTAGAAGCAGACATCAGAAGTTGCAACATTTAAAGACAACACAAAATCTGGGGGAAGATTGATTAGAACAGAGCAATCTCAAACAGCAGTGTGTATTAGTTTCATAAGCTGGGCCAACTCAATCAAAGCTTATTTCACATTTCATAATGTAAATGCATGCACCTAGGAACAAAGAATACATGGCAGACTTCAGAATGGAGGACTGTACCAAACAAAACAACAGTTGAGCATATTGGGACAACAATCATTAGGAACCTCATTGGAAGTTCCAAGTAATGGATCTAATCAGAAGTTATTTACTTTTATAAAGAAAGGTAAATAAAAGACTAAAAAATGACAGTTCAAGAATCACACACACACACACAATACTGGAAATAACAGAATCCCTGATTTCCAGTTCTGCAAGTAGTCACAACTAATCCACACTGACTCACTACTAAGTCATCAACATCTTTTTCTGCTGAGACATTATGGTATCACTCACTGCAGCACAGTGCTCAAATCCATCAATCCAAATGCAAGCCATTGCTTTTGCTAGTTTGATTCCACAATGAAAAGTCTAATGGTAAGGAATTCTGCAACTACTAATCAACCTGAGCAGGTCAGAAAGTTCCTCAACCTAAAGTTCAGCAGTGCACTTAGCACCTTTAACACTAATTTCACACAAATAGGCACGCTGTTTTAAGTGGATACTGTAATTTAAAAGGAAGTTTGAGAGATAGTCTTTCCAAATCATTCTATTACTTCCTGAGCATAAGAGTGAAGTTTGAGCCATCACCCATTTTTTTTCATATGTGAGTAACCTTGTCACCAGCTAATGAAATAATGACTAGATTGGATAACTGTAATTCCTCACTTTCATTTCTGTCACTTATATTCAATTATTTCACAACTCTTCTTTCTGTAAAGCAAAGCTGACTCTAGACTTTTAGGTCACACCTTCCCAAAAATTGGAGCTTACCAGTCTTAGTATTCAGTACAAGTAGACAACATAGTATTGTACTGCCTTGATTTTGGACTCCTGAAATAATCACACTGCTGAAATCACATCGCTTCATGTACAAGAGTCAGAAAACTTTATTAACTAAGATGCGAGTTTAAGGCTTTGACATTTCATGTCAGAAAGCTTATTTTCCAAAATATTAGGTCTAAAATTTGTTTAACATTTCAAAAAGCTAAAATGGGTAAAACCCAATGTAAAAACCCTATAACCTCAGGTTTTCCCTCCTGTACTGCCTTACAAAGAATACCAAGAAAAAATACCCTCAACCCCCCAAAAAACCTAAACAAGCTTGCTGAAGTTTCCTGCTGAAGTCCAGTCCACAAAAGGGAATCAGGCTCACTCAGGAACCATCTATGAGACAGTAGGTATTTTACCTCACGTCCTTGATCAACACAGCATGCTAGTTTCAGAATTTGAGAGTCACCAATTAGAGCTTATCTTGTTTCAATGATTCCCAAGCATAATTCTTCACCACGACTTTTCAAATGGAAGTTAAACAATAAATTTTAAAAAAAAAGTAAATTGTGAAACAATCCCTTACATCAGATTATCTCAGCTATGCCAGTCTTTGTTAATTCACAGAAGTGTAGCAATACCCACAACATTATACGTTGCATATTTCAAAACAATAAAAAATTTTCAGTTTGTGTAAAATACTTATTTCTTAGAGACAGTTTTACCTGAAAAATGACATCTGTAGAGCAAAGACACACCTGCCTTACAGTCATGCCTAAGATTTTTTTCTTTTGTGCTGCCAAAGATTCTGCTACCCCTTATTTAAGCTTTTAAGGATTAAAATGTGTACAGAAGGGTACATCCATATTAAGGGTACATCCACAGCTGTCAGTGGTCTCCCCACTGCGTGGCACTCATTAAGGACTCTGGTTTACATTCACGTGGGATATTAGCTCCACTGTTCTGGATTTCCATTCAATCCATTCTGACTCCAACTGTCAAATTGGTCTCTGGAATTTGGTGCTAGAACAGCTCCTGGGAGTCACAAAATGAAACACACCTGGGGAATAAGCCAAATGGCACACAGATTCATTCACAAATGTAAAGCAATTCCACTTATTTGACCCTCAAATTCCTTTTTAGTAGATTCAGTGCCTCAGTTTATTCCCCACGGGGGAAGGAAGATACAGTGAAATAGGGGGCACAGCAATAATCCCAGATACTTCCTTACACCCTGTCTCTTTCAGAGGCATCTTGAATTCTGATGTTGTACTTTGGGATCCATGCAAGCAGCAGCACTACCCTACTTCTGTCTTCTTTGGTCATTTGCTCTCTAAATGTAAGAACAAAAATGGCTGGAATAAGAAGAACTGTTCTTTCAGCAGCAATCTCAGTTTAAGACTGTATCTTACTGCTCTTGGATTAACTGTGAGGGACAAAGAATCAAAAACTCTCAGCTATTATTCTCTCCTCTTAAGGACTGTTTTATGTCTGCCTAATCTTTTCATTACTTTCCCCCTCCCTAAGAGGGTTTTGGGCTGCGGATTTTTTACAAAATACAGCTGCGGGCACACTTCCTTCCTCCCCTCATTCTTCAGCATTAGATACCAATATGCAAATATATCAAGACTTTTTCCCTTAGTCTCTAAAATCTGTTTTTTCTCCTTCCATAGATGGTTGCTAAATCTCTACTGTATTGTTTTTAATTAGCACATGCTGTCTAGCCTAGGGCTTCCATGCAAGTTGCAACATTTCTAAGTCTATGTTTATAACATTTTGAAGCCTGAGTATGGCAAGTAATTTTCATTACACAGACATCCTTTCAGGATAGAAGCCAAGCAGCATGTCTTCCTAAAATGACTTCTCTCTTTCTCATCTTTCCCATTTCTGTAGCTCTGACCATACCAAGATGGCAGAGATTTTACAATAAACATTAAACATCTTCCTTTAAGTAACAGAGACAGTTTTTTGACATCCATCAGAAGTTACAGCTTTACAGATGACAAAGAGGAGATCACACTATGTTTTCATCTACGCAGCACTTGGAAACAGAGCTGTATAGAGAAAATTAATAAAATGGTTGTGTGCTAACCCCAGTAGGCAGCTAAACCCCTCACAGGAGCTCGCTTGCTTCCCCCAACTAATAACCAGAAGGCCAGAAGTGAGATATCTTGCAGCTTGAAATAAAGATAGTTTGATAAAGCAAAGCTGTACATACAAGTAAAGTAAGAAATTAATTCATTTCTTCCCATTGGTAGGGAGACATTTGGCCATTCCCAGGAAAGCAGGGCTTCATCGTCATGCATAACAGCTAGCTGGCAAATTTTAACTTCCCCCCTTTCCTCTGTCTTTCCCCCAGCTTTTATTGCTGAGCACAACACCAAATAGTATGGGATATCCCTTGGGGTCAGCAGTCCTGGCTGTGTCCACTTCTGGTGCACCATCAGCCTCCTCTCTTCTCAGGCAGCACGAGAAACACAAAAGACCTTGCCACTGCATAATCACTGTTCATCGAGAACTAAAACATCCTTGTTAGCAATATTGTTTTGGTCTAAAATCCAAAATATAGCACAGCATGAGCTACAATGAAGAAAATTAACTCAATTGCAGTCAAAACCAGCACAAAAATCAAACATTTACACACAAGAATGTATAAGCAACTGCCTACTGATAGCCATCATCCATTTCTCATTGCTTACCACTGCATCCAGAAATTCAATGCATCTTTTCAACTCTGGTCTGGAATCACAGAACTGTCTGAAGAGAAGTCTTCCTATTGGCTGTTTGTCACAAAGCTGGTTATAGTCTCTTTCTGGGAAAAAAAAAATACATAAATATCTTTATTTTTATTTTTGTAATAGAATGGTCATTTCTCCCATTTGAGGTCAGAAAAACAACACTAAAAAATGAAGATTTTACATTAACATATTTATTCAAATACCATAAATACACAATGATCCCAAGGAATAGTGAAACACTCTTCAGTCACATCTGTGCCTTATAGACTACCCCATTTACTAAAAACACATTGAATTATATGTTTGAATTTTATATAGGTTAGGGTGCAGAAAGAGACCATACAGTGAAACAGCAATACCAAAACAAACAAGACTGTTTGGAAAGAGGGAATTACAAGATAATAACACAAAAGGTTAAAAAAACTATTACAAGACACTAAGGAAAAGGGTAAAATATATTATTACCAATTTATAACATGATCTCTTTTTCTAATTCAAGGTTCTGTAAATCTATTCTTTAGGAACAGTTTCCTTTAACAAACAAGGAACTGTCATATAGCTTTTATCTTGTCATAAATTCTCCATCATATTAGAAGCTGAACAGCTTCTATTTTTGTTGATTAGCATTTAGAAGCAAGACAGAATCCTTTCCATTATCAGCCCCAAACTCTTAACCTTCTCGCTGAAAGGAGGCAGACAGAGCATTCATTCTATGGGACACTCACCGATAGAGCACCGAATACCCTCACAGTGACTGACAGGGGGCAACTTCAGCATCTCTTTCCATTTTTTACTACGCCCACTCCGTTTGCCTAGAAGAAAAATATGAATAATGTAAAACGAAATACTATGTCACAATAAAATTAAACATAACGTTATCAGCATAAAATCAGGTGAGTTCTACACAGATGTGTCAGACCACTTTTCATGCCTAGAAAGAAATCCATCTACAAGGATATCCAAACCAATAATAAACATGATACAAAAGAACTTTCATGCAATTTTTGTGTTTCATGTAAAGTCTTTTCCAAGACAAATATTTCACATTTTGGCTGTGTATGTAGAATATCTCTGCAGAGAAAAGGCAAATATCGAGGTATTTTGAAAATCACAAAACTGGAACATCAAAGACAGAACCAAAAAATTTTTGAGAATTATCTCTCAACCATAGTAAAAAACAGAATAAAGCTGAGTAACAAAATACCAAGAACAAAGTGCTTAAACACATTTTTGGATAATAAAGTTGTACATAAATATTCTCTCTTTAAGGGCAGTAATAGTAGTAAGAGTAGACCCCACTAATAAATGAGAGGATATAGCTCAAATATGCATCATTTATTCTAGACCATACAAGGATACCACGAAGAACTTAGCTGTTGTAGAATTTAGATATTTCCAATACTCCAGATTTCACAACATTAGTATTGATTACCATTGATTAAAAAAAACTACTACAGTATTTTTCTCAGTTTCTCAACAAATATATCTCTGCTACATTTTCCATGTTATATTGGACTTTCAGCACACTACCCTGGCTGATTTCATATACAGAAAATATGCATACATATCAACAAAGCAGAGATAGACACAAGGACATACACACAGTTTCAGATGCAAAAGATTTCTGCAGAATAATTTTGTGCTGCAAAATATTTTAAAAGAAGATACTACTAAGTGATATGATCAGATGCATTTCCACATGACAGAGCAGTAGCAAATCTGCAGAGAAGCTTTCTAACCATACCAAGACAGCACATACTGTTAACCACAATGGAAGAAAAAGGAAGGGAGTTACCCAATGTAACCTGAATAGAAACTAAGCAGCAAAGGGTACCAAACTCTTTCAGAATTAAATCGTTAGGCGAAAGGAACTAACATCCTCAGAAATACAAAATATGTATTTTTAAAAGCCTCTCTTTACTCAAACATACAGCTTCTTGAACCACTTCACCACTGCAGTTAGCACAGTCCCAGCTTAGTGCACCTTGGTTCATATCAAATTTACACAATCCTTGCTAACAGGAATATTGACATCTTACTGTGCTGCTGCAACAACACATTCTCAACTCTAGTATCCCTAGAAAGGTAAAAGAATAAGGAAGAAAACACCTATAAATGTTGGCTTGTGGACATTCTTTGAACTGACATCTACTCTCTAAAAAAACCCAAACTTTTTCTGTACTTCATTTTTTAATACTCACTTCGCAGCTCATTTACCTTCCATAAAGTTTTAGAATACAAAATATGGAATCTACTTCCCATCCCATATTTCAAGCAGTACCAGAACTAATCATGAAACTGTAAATACCAGCATCACTAAAACAAACTGACTATCTTAACAAAATATTTTTGATCTTAAAAAGAAGTTGAATATATGCTTGAAGAAAATAAAATCACACAAGACATAGAGCCTTTCTAAGAGAAGTGAACACAAGGAAAATCAAGGAATATTAACATAGGTAGCTTATACACTGACATTGAATAACAAGACCTGAGTATAGATTATGTGATCATGAAAAACAGTGGATGAAAGTGTCAGTTTTAGACCGGTAATGGAAAAATACACTAAGATGCAAAGCCCACAGAAGTTAAATTTCTTCTGTTAGAAACTGCCCAGAAAGACTCAATTCATGACCATACAATCAGTACGGACCAGGAATGATAAACTGCCCCCAAATTCATATCAAAATGCTGTTTGGAAAATGTAAAATTAACTGTGACATATGTCAGGAATACCATCTTCTGAAGCACTGTCAGAGAAAAAACCCAACCCATCCCAACCCTAAAAAAAAGAAGAGGATCACTGGTGCATTATACTTCAAGTCCAACAAAAAAGTGCTCTATTTTGCCCAAATATCTGGACAGGTACTTACTATGTGGCCATTATGAGCTTCGTTTTACAAAAAGAGACCCCATGCTAGAATGCAACTGAATTCACCATCCGACAGAAGTCAACAAAGGCTACATATAATTTATTAATGATACACAAGAATCAAGTGCTTAGCAGTGTCAACTAAATCAATGTGCTCTCACTTTTCTGCGAACTGAATGTTCTTGTACTTACAGCAAATGCACTGAAAACGTCTGTAGGTCCCAGTAATGTAAAGAGCCATTTCTGGTAAAAGTTATGGCAGGAGGCCAATTTGTTTGTCACATTATTCCCTAATTGCACAATCCTTTTCCATTTCTGAGGCAGTTTAAAAGAAGTATCAAATCAAATTATAACAGTTGTGGTTTGAAAGTGTCTTAATATTGATTTCAGTGCTTCTATTCTGGATCTCATTCTAAAACACTTCAGATAAAATTCTCCCAGAAAGACCAACAGCTCACTTTCCAACAGAAGAGCCAAAAAGCCATTAGGTTAAGGTGCTTTCTGGTTGACCTCTGTGGCTCAGATGAATTACAGCTTTTGCCTCTTTCAGATGTAATCACGGCTAAGAACAATGTCCAGCTTGAAGCAACTCATCTTGTACAAAGAGAAGGGTGGATGCACCAATACACCATTACAGTGAGGAGAAACTTCAATTACATTTTCAGGTCTACAAGAACCTTACCTTTTCCTCCTCACAAAATTACTTCTTAGAGCTACAATTTCAACATTTAACTCTTTTCCCATTTTTGCTTCTTAAGAAGATATATACTAAATTCAGTTAGATCACTGCACTAGAATATGGTATGGGCAAAATGTTTAGATGTTTTATTTCAACTTTTTTTTTAAACTTCAGAGAAATATTTGAAAAATGTATGTAAGGCAATGTAGTTGGCTTATTCATCAATGAAACCACAACTAGTTGCAAAAAAAGAAACTGCTGTGGCCACAACCTATATCAAGAAATAAGAATATGTTTCAAGTCCTCAGATGCACTTCTCATAGCCACAGGGATCTTCCTTGCAGACCTGATCTGCAGACTGACTCTCATTTCAGTGAGCACAATGTTCACCTAACATTATTAAGTCCGTTTTCCTTGAGACAAAAAAATCTGGATTCTATCATACAGAATCCTACTTTACTGGCTACTACACTGACCCTGAGGTTCTGGCACAGAGTTTTTTGGGGATCTCTGTGCTTCAGCTCTCCTGCCTGTGCAGGGGAAGCACCGTGCATCTGAGGCTGAGAAGCACTGAGAGGCTGAGAAGCACACAGCTCTACAGCACTGGGGTGCACGATTGCTACAACTTCATCCTTGCAAAACTGATTCCACAAACCAGATTGTCCGATACCAGCTGAGGATTTCACACTACACCACACCCAGATAAGCTCTGAAAGCCTAAGACTGCAACAAGATGACAACCTACAGCACGCCTTTACCTGTATAAATCAAATCAATTGGTCCAATGAAAAAACGCAAAACAATTGATGCAGGAGTTCTACGTCATCTACACTGAGATGCATGAAAATAAGCCAGGTACACAGACTGCTTTAAAATATGTTTTTTCTGCAGCAGAGGCAGTTGCAGGCAAGTTTCCTAACAGATTTAAAACTCACAAGAATTCAAATCTTCTCCTACTTCCAGGCACATTTTCCTTGAAACCACTCACAATAAGGATTAAAATCATTCACTAAAAAAAATCAAAACATCCCTGTTTTACTATGGTCTAGCCTGTTATGCTATACAGACATTATTAACATTGCCCATTAAGTAACAAATTTTGATTTTATGCTCTTACTGGGCAAGATCCACCTTCAATACACAAAACAGTGTGAAATTAATACTGCAGCTCCTCAGATCAGACCATAACACTGGAGTAGCACCAAGTTCAGGCTAGAAGACAAGCTCACACATACCATCACTTGAGGAAGGCTGTCATGTTTCCAGTTCTAGAGACAGCTCATAAGGTACTGCTTTGGGGGGGGTCACCACAACCTTCTCCATTCCGCAGGTCAGACACATTTTTTGACATCCCTGTTCCTTCAAAAACAAGCCCGGCCACAGCTTAACAACTACATTAAACAGAGTGGCAATGCTTTTCTATGGAGAAAGATTTTTTTTTTTCCCCAGACATATGGTAAATACAATCTGGCTGGTTCTCAATAAGCTTACAAGAATCACCTGGCTGAAAATTCAGGTTTCAGCACAAGGTTAGCACCTAATTCGCCAGCATTACAAAGGCCAAGGTACTTCTGAATGCAAACAGAAGCAAAAGTGCAAGTAGTATAATAAATAAACAAAAGATATCTACAGATTACAGATCATTATGGCATATATAATATAACAGTTCTCACACTCCTGGGTTCAAGTACATGGAGCTGGACTTCAGCAAGGTAATACTCGAGTGCTCTTGCTCATCTGACAGTCAAGGCAGTAACACTGCAAGCAGTTAAAAGCCCAGCTCTCTACGTGAACATTTGTGCCGTTTGTTTATGTGCACAATCATTTATTGTTCCCGCAGCTATAACCACTCGAACAACTGGTTCTTCACATGGGCTCTCTATCCAGCTCCAGTGATCATGTGCACATGTAGGAATGCCAGTACACACAGGCTGCACAGCCTCTGCGCTTCACAGCAATTAGGTGTGAAATGGAAAGCTTGTATCACCTCAAGTAAATGTAACTGATCTGAACCAAAATTTATTCATTTATTCTTGCAGTCAACCAATGTAACATCTCTGTATACATTTCAAGATGCCAATAGCAAACCAATGACAGACTTTACTACAGGAAAAAAAAATACCAAGAACACTGCAATTTTACAGTCAACTCAACAAAGATTTTTTTAGCATGATAGTACACCAGGAGTGCAACAGATACTAAAGAAATAAAATTCCTTTAAGCTGATTGTGAAACCTCTATTGTAATTGCCACATTTCAAATAAGCAAAGCAGCAGCATGTATCAATAATGAGACTTCTCATGTTATGTTTATTTAGTAAATGTAATTATTTAAGATTCCAAAATGCCTACATGTATTCTTCTTGCAGTTCATTAAATAAAGGACAAAAAGGCAGACATTGTGCATAATTCTGTACAAACACAGGAAGACATGTTTCCTGCCACAATGAGTTTACAGCAATTTAAAGCACAATGCAGAGTCCAATAGAACATAGGAGGCAAACGAGGGAAGAACTGACAACAATTGAAAGCAACTACAAAATCTCAGCTCTCTCATGTTAAAATACATATTTGCTGCTGGTGGATTTTCTGAGTATGTGTGTGCCATGCTTTCCCACTTCTTCATACCCCTGAAATAATTAAAGAACTTAGTTCAATAGCCAAACTACAGTGACCTCAGCAATCTTCACAGAATTATCTTCCTAGTTACAAACACACACATAATAGGATACCTTCCTTGTATCATCAAGACTGTACTGAATTATCACCTTATACTACAAGCAAAAGCAGGATTTAGTTTGCTTGTAGAATTATTCCAATTGCTTTTAAGCCTAGACAGATGAAACTTACTATTTGAGTGGACTGCTTATTTCCTGTGAAGAGTACTTCATTAAGACAATTTCAATTCTGAAACAAGTATCTTGCAGAATTCACTTAAGCCAAACTGTGATCAAATTCTGCTATTGTAAGGTTCCATCCTTCTAAATCCATCCTTGGACTGCACCAAGCAATTATCAAATCTGCAGGATCTTACTGATCTGTCTGAAAACTAATTTTGGGAAGAAAACCCCAAACCCAAAACACACAGCAACATACAAAAAAAACCACCTCAAAAACCCACACACCCTGGACTGGTTCATGGATCCAGCTGGAAACCTCACCCATTCTACAACCACAGGCTAGAACCAAACAGCCAAGAGCTGAGGGAAAATTTGCTTGAGGAATGACCTTAATTTAGCCAAAATCAATCATGGCACAGAGGATATTCTATGCCTAACAGCAGACCCAATTCTCATTCCCAGACTGCTCCTGCCATAGCAGTACTAATGAATTTTAAAGTGGATGCAAATGGACCAGGTATGTTTAAAATGTACTCTTGGCATGGATCCTCACCTGGAGTAAACTGCCACTGACTTCAAAGGACCGACATATCTACCCTTTGGGTGTATTTTTTGAGACTATTACTTTAGGCAATGAAAAAAGAAAGGCTCCTAGGCAGTTTAAAACATACAGGGATTAATTTCCTTCCTTCCCAACATCACAGACTATGTGTGGGATGCTGAAATGAATTTGGGGCTTACATATGCTCAAAGGATTTACTGAGAGTGATTGAAATAAAAACAGAAGATATAAATACAAAGAGAAAAGTGAATATAAAATAAAAATTGGGGGGAACTCCCTCTTTTTTTTTCAGAATAACCTTTATATTTATTATTTCTCTCCACTTATGGGACAAATTCTTCAAGAGATACTGATTTTGAAGATATCTCTGCTGGGAAAATATGAATATGTTAATTCCTCTGCTCTTGTGTGCAACTAGAAAGCGTATTGCTGTACACTACTATTTTGCACATAAAGATCTGAGTAAGGAGAACACGGAATAGCTGGTATGAAAGCTTGCAATCTCAGTTCATACATCACTATCACTTAACACTTACCTGGTTTTGTATCTCAGTTCCTGCACTTCAGCAATCATAAGATCAACTTTGAGTTTGCTTTATAATCTCTTGTTTTTCTACTGAGTCACTTGTGCTTGTTCCACCATTGGGTTCACCTCAAGAGGAAGTTTTTTCCCTTTTTCTTTCCCACATACAGGTTTCTCTCAAAAAGTAATGTACGCACAAGAGGAAAGAGCTGGATTGACACAGAGGACCACTTAACCCAGGAAACTGGGACACAGAATCCCAAAAGACCTTGCACAGCAGTTTTTGTCTGAAGGCAAATCCCTCCATGGACAGGTCAGCTTTCAGCACAAGCAGGTCAACTGAAAAACTGGACAAGGAAAGAAAAATTTCCAGTATAGCTCCTGACTCCTAAATCTTTCATCCATGAAGTACCAAAGGGTACTTTGTGTCATCCTATCATCTTCTAGTTGTAGGTGCATTCAAGAATCATATACTATGTTATCACTAACACCCACACCTGCAAGGAACTGGCATTTGATTATTTACCAAATTGCTTTAAAAGAAGATAAGAAATCCTCATGGCTTCCCTTCTTCACATAAAGAAGTGTTGCAGTTGCTACAGAGACATTACAAGTCTTCAATGAAAAGAGACAGGCTTCTTAAAGTGATGTTTTATTAAAAGCTATGAACATCCTCTTACAGACAAAATCTGAAGTTTTGAGGCTGGGGGGCATACTGGGGCTGAACAATTGAACTAGTAAACTCCTATAAACAGATGTTATCCTCGTGTAAATTGAATTAGAAGATTCACACCTCTAATGAAATAAACCAACAGTAAGACTGTTAGTGAGAAGGTAGAAAGTCTAGAAACAGACAGCAAAAGTATTTTAATTGTATAGGAGAAGTAGCAGCAAGATTCATTTTACCTGAGTTCCTTGCTGTCTAATAACATAGATCAAATTTACTTTCTACATATCAAATCAGATGAAAATGGTAGACATGAACCTGGCTATTCAAGGTGTGCTGATTCTGCACACCGACAAATATAAAACCCAGATGATATTCACATCCTAACAACATTCACATCCAGAAGTATCAGAGTGCCTAAAATTAGATGAAAATTATGTGTACAAATCTGGGATCATGATTTTGATTGTTAAGTCTGGTTAATGTGCTCAGGTAAGATTTGGTGTTATTTATTGGGGATTTCTGAATTCTCATTCGGCATCTGCCGTACACTTTCACCAGAAGTGGACAGGTACACATCTTTTATTCAGTTTCTATATTTGCAAAATGAAAATTACATCTCTAGGTTTAAAAAACTTTGTAAGATGTATTCAAGGGTACAACTTTTTACTACTCTCATGTTCATCAGAAGAGAGTCTCAAGTTAGACTGAGACTGGCCCCTGCAAGCCATAATTAAGCTTCACTGATTTCTTTTGGCATGCACTGCAAACAAAAAATAAGAGCACAGCAGTTTACATGTTATTTTATTTGCTTTTACAATGGATATATTTATCCAGGTGAACACCTTCTCTTACCCACACCAAGAAGAAGGATTACTGACGTGGCTCAAGCCTATACATGAAAATAAGTGAAGCTGCTATTTTATATTAGCTTTGGATTTGACTTTCTTCCACAAGAAACATTCTGCAATTTTCCATGCTATCCCACCTCCCCATATACTACACAGTGAGAGAATAGAAATGTGGGAAGGAAAGTGATTTGAAAGTCTCCTCTTCTGTCCCAATTGCGAGGCCCCTTTAGCAAAGAATGTATTTCAGTAAAACGTCTATCTTATACATTAACTTTGCAAATTCCATTGCCGTGCAGTCTATATGGCACATAAGAATGGAACTGGGACAGGGATTTTATGGAATGGTCTTGACAGAGTAAACCAGACATTCCCAGACCAGCCAGAGCATGCAACAGACAAAAAAGACTTTCATTTCAAGGAAGGCTTTGAAAAATGTGACATAAAAAATACCCCATGCACAGGGATTGAGACCTGAAAAGGTAGAAGACCTTCTACCAATTAATCAGTGGAGTTCTAGAGTTTCAAAGCCAGAATTCATATTTTTTGTGCATGCTTACACAACAGAGCCCAGGCCAAGTGAAGGTACACAGAGAGTAACAGATTATTACCATTACTTTTATAAGTTTCACATCAGGTAGAACTGATCTTCACATCAGCTGCTCTCAGACTTTCATTTAGTTCATTAAAATATCTTGTTTGGTCAGTTCTACCACTATAATTTATTTTAAACATAGTGAAACCTTAACTAAAGAGGCAGCCTGACATTAAGCAGCCACTTAAAAGCCTCTGCAGATTACCACTCCACTCTTTGTGGTGAGAGTTTGGGCACAGTAAAGTTTTGAGCCAGATTCCACTTTCCCTTCATTTCTCAGATCACTTCAATGCAAATTCCAAATTCAGGCAGCACCACCACAGACATGTTACCGTCAGTGAAACCAGCCAAAACATGTCCTCTAGTCTGAGGTGGTCTCTTCAGCTAACGTTGGAAAATGGCCCAAAATTGTGATCACTGTTCTGGTTTTAAAACCCCACTTCAAAGTCAAAAAGCTGATTTTCCTCTCTTGCTGCTTAAGGCAAATTTAACTGGATACACATATGGCGTAAGTGCCAAACCCATTTAGAGTTGGAGGAACTTGCAAAACATAAAGAGGCAGATTCTGCTGTTCTTACTCACTTTAAACAGCTCCATCTTAACTAATGAGAATTCTCAACACAATTAAGACAAGCAGGATCCAATCCAAAAAGAATATGCACATTTCATAGTTGAAAAGCATACTCTACACAAAGTGCACTGGTAATCCGGGGAGACTTTCAAGTGGCCATTTAATGGACAGTTATATACAAGAAAATGCAGTAGGACAATCTTAGTTCAGGATGTTTTTTTAAACAGTAACCACGTGCTATACTAAAATTAATTATCTACCCAAAATGTTTCTTAGTTGAAGGGAGGAATCTTCAACTCAAGGTGCTCTGGGGAGTCAAACTATAAGTGTTAATGCAATGGAAAATAGCACACTTTTGTATTAGGATAATACAAAATATTGACTGCAAAGTACAGGTCACTTTCACCAGCTACGTTTTTCACAGGCAGAAATTTCAGCAAGATGGAGTGCAAGGCTTTTCCAGAGAAGATTTATGTCACTTTATCCTTTATATCCATGTGCATTTACATTTATAAACGAACTGAGAACTACAGATTAACGACCTTTTTAAAACATCCGATAAAAACACTAGTAGAATCAAGAGCGAAGGAGGAAGGGGTGTTCTTTTCAGAAGCAAAGCCACAAGCCAGTAACTCCAAACAGATCCCGCGGGAGGAGCAGGGCAGGTGCCTCGGGGCACTGTCCGGGACTCACTGCCCGCCCCGGGAGGGCTCCTGCCGCCACCCCAAANCCCTTCCTCCCCCCCCCCTCGCGGCCCCCTTCCCCCCTCCCCTCAGCCCCTTTCCCCCCCCCGACATACGTTCTCAGCCCGCCCCGCCTCGTTCTCCCGCTTCTCCTCCCTCTTCGCCTCGCCCCGCGGCTCTCACCCTCCCGGGCTTTCAGCAGCACCGTGTTGGCCACGATGTTCTCGATTTCCATGGTCGGGGGCTCTTTCCCCTCAGGGCAGCCGGAGCGGGGGCCGCCCCTACAGCCTCCTTCGCCCCCTCCTCCAGCCCCGCCACCGCCGCGGCGCCAAGCCTCGGCTCATCCGGCCCCGGAGGACCTCAGCACTGCGCTCGCCTCTTCCCCATCACCCGCTGCTTCGCCCCGGCACCGCGCTCCCCCTCCCCGAGGGCGGAGACGGAGAGCGGGCAGCGCCCGCCCGCCCCGGCCATGACTCCTCCGCCCGCCCCAGGCAGCACCGCCCCTGCGCCACCACCCCCTCACGGCCACCGGGACTACAAGTCCCAGCAGGCAGAGCGCAGAGTACGCTGAGGACACGCGCGCGATTTACCGTGGGCGCTGCTGGGATATGTAGTGCATCAAACCTGCCCGGCCTCATCCTGAAGCGGGCGGGGAGAAGAGCTGTAAATATCGCGGTACGTGGGCCAAGCTCTCGCGAGAGGTGCCCGGCTGCCGGTGCGCGTATGGTAGTGCTGGGCACGGCGGCTTGAGGGGAGGGTTGGGGCTGCGCTGCTCTCTCCTGTCTCTCTTCCCTCCTCTCCTGCGCTCTCTTCTCTGCTCCACGCCCCTCCGGCTCTCACGGAGCTGTGTCGGAGGGCAGGGGTCAAGCCAAGGGGCAGTTCATGGGGTTTTGAGCCTCCCGGCCGCCATTTTGCCCGCCCCGTTCTCACCCCCGTCTTGGCCCCTCACACTGAGGGCCGAGCCGCTGCCTCCATACCGCATTCCCACGGGCAGCCGGAGAAGAGATGGGGAAGGCGGCGAAGCGGAAGAGAAAGGTGTCAGTGCCCTCCACAGCAAAGGGCCCCGTGAAATCGGCGATGGCCGTGGTCAAGAGCAACCCCTTTGAGGTGAAAGTCAACAGGCAGAAGTTTGACATCCTGGGGAGGAAGACCAAAAACGATGTGGGGCTGCCTGGTGTCTCACGGTCCAAGGCCATCAAGAAGGTAAGAGGGCATCCAAAGCAGGGAGGAAGGGTGGTATCTGTTGGTGTGGGGAGATTATACAGCTGGAGCCCTCTCAGGTGAAATAAGCGACCACCCCTGTTGCGTACAGGAGTGGCCACTCACCTCAGTGCGCAGGTGGTGATGGAGAGCTCGGCGAATGACTCCCGCCAGTGCAAACCACAGGATTCAGTAGTATAGGTCTTCCTTATTGCTTGTGTGGGAATGGTTCTCTTTTCAGGTTACCCAGGGCCAGAATACTGTGGCACGTGTTGTCGGCAAGTAAATACTGGACCGAAGTCCGTGTTCATTACACTGGTCGGTTTTGGTGATCGCAGGATGTTAAGCTTCTTGATAATGTTGTAAACGTTGGTGTGATAGTGAAAGATGGAAAGGGCACTAAGGTCGGGATGCAGTGGAAAATGTGTAGCTATGAAGCAACTATCATTGATTTGGAAAACAAATGCAGGTGATTTTTTGCACACTGGTTAAATAGTCATGTTGTAAAAGTATGTTGGGATGTAATGATCCATCCTTTGCTGTCATAAGAATGACCATGCAATTTAAGAAGAGTAAATTTTTTATCTTCCACCTTTGTACCGTTTTCAAAAAGCCTCTTTTTCTTTCTCTGCTGCCATCAGTAGCTATCTGACCAAAATCTGTAATGCATAAGGGAGAGTGTATCATACTATGCATCTGGGATTTCAGGAGCCTACCTTATTCTTGGGTGAAATGCTGGACTTTTTAGTGGTCTGTCACTTCAAACCAGTGAAGAAATTAAAACCTCTGTAGATTGAGTTAAAGCTGAAAAAAGTGTAATTTGAAAGTATGCCCCTGAGGTTCTCTGACATGTTACATACATGCTGTTATTGAACAGAATTTAAAGCACTTATTGAAAGGGCGAGTGCAGCAAAAGCAAACAGATAGTTTATCATTTTACATGTATTGTGAAGGGTGATGCACTAAATAATTTCTTTTATATCAATAAGAGATGTAATCAAATAATGGAGTACAAAAAAAAGCACAAATGCTTTTTGGTACCCAAGGTTTTAAGAGATATTAATGTTCATATACAGTGTCTTAGCTGCATGATAATTTATATGTTCACTGCAAGAAGTAAATAGATGGTAGAACTGGCCCAACAGTAGGTGAAACCTGATTTTTAGTGTCATTTACAGCAGCATCTGAAAATTGTGAATGCTCAGTGGTGCTACAGAAGTCTAGTGTAGGAAACTCAGTCTCTTCCTCTAGTGCAGCATTTTGTGAAGTCCTGGTAATATCAATGGCACAGTGTCTTTCTGTAAGGATTAGTTCATATATTTTAAATAAAAATAAATTTTTTTTCAGCCTAAACACAGCCAACATTTTTTTTCTTTAGAAACTATATAATATCTTAAGCATGAAATTATAGATAAGCTTTCAGACTTCCTCACTATTTGATAAGATTTTTAAACACTTCATGAATATTTTATAGCACATTTAGGATTTGGTGTTTTATAATAAGCTAATTCAGATACTTGTCATTAATTAGATCCCTGGCATTGGAAAGTAAACATGTCTCTTTACCTGTCCCATAAGCAGAGCACATAGTAAATACTTTGTATAGGTGTGATGAACTTTCTTTTACTGGCTTGATGCCTGACCTCCCCATGCCGAGCAGTGACACAGAGCTAAATGTGTGGATGCACTGGAGGCTTTTATGTCTTAGATGAAATGACAAAAAAAAGTTCAGCTATTTTGCTGGCTTTTTTTGCTTTCTTTAATATGTTATTCTTAGTTTACTAAGCTTCAGACAAATCAGAACTCTTCAGTGGAAATGCATGGATTTTGTATGTGATAAAATAAAAGTGAGATATGGTGTAACATTTTATCTTCACATGGGAGCTTGTAAGAGAACGTAATGAATCTGAATATGTTGTATGAGCTTCCCGTCTTTTTCTCATGTTAATTTTTCCTTCTCTTTCATTGCATTCTCATTAATTATTATTTATGATATGATGGCAATATAAAAATTATTATGTTGACAGGATACCATGGAGCTTTTTTTTCCTTAACTTTGAAAGTAGTTACTCTCTGTTTTTTTAATTTTATCTCCTTTTGTCTTTTTCCTTCTAGCGCAGTCAAACATTACTGAAGGAATATAAAGAAAGAGAAAAGACAAATGTGTTTAAAGATAAACGTTTTGGTGAATATAACACTAAAATAACTCCTGAGGAAAAGATGATCAGACGATTCGCTCTGGAAAGACAGGTAAATGATTTAAAATAGAAAAACCAAAATGAACAAAACAAAGCCAAACACAAAACCACAGGATATACTTGAACTTTTAGGTTGAAAGTGCCCTGTTAATACAGGGTTTTGCAGGGTAATGCTTTATTTTTGATTTTATATGTTCGGAACTTATGAAAAAGGAATTTTTACTAGAAATAGAAATTTTTTCATTAATTTTTTCTGGTTTTGCAGGACAGCTTTTTGAGGCAGAGATTTCTTTGAGCACTGACATGCAAGGAAGCTAGTTATAAGCAGATTCATTGATTACTTGGTTTTCTTTGACTGCCTTGATTTAGGAGTTAAATTAGGAAAAGGCAGTCAGCATGGGATATATTCAATAGCTGAGCAGGACTCTGTAACTTGCTGTCATTCTGTACAGGGAATTGAATGTGCAGTACTATCCTTTCTGCCCCATTCTACTCAGTCTCCAGAACTGAGTAGTGTAATTTTTGTAGGTTGAAATCTATTTCATTAGGCCTGAAATGCAGTAATTAAAAATTTATGTTACTGATATATAGATAAAACTTAAGCTTTCTTGGGTTAGTCCATTTGTACATTAGTATAAGAGAGACATGACACTCACTTAACATTTAATGTATTTGCATGAAAATATTAATCTGGCAGTGTTTTTATTCCAGTGTTGAGTTCCAGCAAACACTGGAATAAGAATCTCCTCAACTAGCACTAAAAATAAGGGCTATGTTAATTTGTTGCCTGGGAACTCAAGATCTTTCGATGTTTCATTGGTTTGTTTTGCTGTTCTTAGCAAAATTATGGAAAGAAGAATATCTATAATCTTAATGAAGATGAGGAATTGACTCACTATGGCCAATCTTTGGCAGAAATTGAAAAACTAAATGATATTGTTGATAGTGACAGCGACACAGAAGAAAGAGGAGCACTGTCAGGTAAGAAGTGTCAGCTGGTGTCCCACTACTGGTTTTATTATTGGGAAAAATATACATAATTTGTTTAGTAGTGTCTCTCAGTCAGAGAGAATATCACGTATTAGGTTGGAATGTTTAAGCCAGATTTGATTACTTCTTAGCAACACACAGACCAGCTCTGGATTTTAGCAGGGGTTAAGTTGGACATACCTACTGGCAAGCTTCTTTACTCTGTGAGCTTTTCAGGATAAACAGGTACCTGGATTTTGAGACTTTTGGCCAGAATCTGAAGTGTGAGTTTTCTGGTTGCTTTCTTGCACCTTTGGACCTACCCCTTGGATAAATATTGGAAAAAAAAAATGTTCCTACCTCATACCAATTATTTGTCAGTGTGAATTAGTGTCTAACACCATCTCTTGTGTTATAGCCATTCCCATAGAGATGGAAATAATGCATGATTGGTTCAATAGTTAAAATTGCTCCCACTCTCTGAGAATAGGGACATACTGTCCCAGGAGGATACTCTTGCAGTCATGTGGGTTTGAAAGACTCACATTCTACCTTTTTTTCCTAGCTGAATTAACTGCTGCTCACTTTGGAGGGGGTGGAGGCCTCCTTCGTAAAAAAATACCAAATGAGCAGCAAGATGAAGACGAGGAAAGACCTAAGTCTAGGAAAGAACTCCTAGAAGAGATGATAGCCAAATCTAAACAAGAAAAGGTGAGTTTTTAGCCCTGAAGTATAAGAGAGCGTGATCAAGAAGCTGCCACCCTTGCTATATTTGTAGAATAAAATAGTAGTGGTATAGAAAACAAAGGAGGAAGCTGTCTAAGGGAAGAGTCCAAGCTCCTTGATTAAAGTCTGACTTTGTAGTAATTTTAGATATAATTGTATATCTGCCATTCTTTTGTATCCCCAAGTCTCCCTTCTGTTCACACATAACTTGTTTTCTGTATGCAACCCTTGTGCCATTCAGCATAGCTCTATACTATTCTTCCACAAAGAATACTTGCAACTTCAAAATGTTAAATATTTGAAATTATTCATTAGTTTAAGACAGCATTTTGGTTTTATGTTGTAAATGCTGTCGTGTCCATCTGAACATAACTGATGCATTTGTTTTTGTTTTATTTTCCTAGCAAGAGAGACAAACTCGGAGAGAAAGTGCATTAGAACTGACAGAAAAACTTGACAAAGACTGGAAGGAAATCCAAACCCTTATTGCCCGCAAAACCCCAAAGTCAGAGAGGAAGGACAAAGAAGCAGAAAAACCCAAGGTAAGGTTTTGACTAGATTAATGTCCTTGGTTCTACTAACTTTTAGTTTTGACTTGTAGTGGCTGAAGTATGAAGCCAAATTCATCACTTCATGAAATAAAATGGTTCCTGCTATTCACATTGAAGGAGTGCTACAGTTTTAGGATAGTCTGATTAGTTGGAATATAGGGTTTTGTACGATTTGTGATTTTAATTCGTTACTGCTTTTCTTTAGTTATCAAGTGAGAGAGAGGTTGCAGGCTGAACAACACTCTTGACTACAGCTTATTTGTATGACAAGTATATTTTTTTGAAAAATTAAGATTGTTGGGAACACTGACTTATTTTTAATGTCTTTGGAGTGTTCCTTGGATAAAACAACTTGCACTTGACAACAGACATTTCCTTGTTAAAATTGGGTTCTGTCTCTTTTTGAAAGGGAATTAAAATAATTTACATTTTAATAGATATCTTACGGTCTCATGCCTTTTCTGTCATTTGTATTCTATACTAAGGGAAATAAACTTTAAAATCTAAGAATAGGTATTGTATTGTGTTGAGATTTTTTCTCTTTCTTCTAGAAATTTGTATTATGTTGCAGAGCATTGTGAATTTCCATTTATTGTTTTGTAGTAGAATTCAGTTTTTGTAAGATCAGTTAAGTTGTTCAGTCTTGCATTAAAACTGATCTCAAAGTACAACAGAAGATACTGGATCAAAAGTTCATATTTTGGTGTATGGATTTTTGGGTTTGTTTTGTAGCATGCTGAAACTCACTGAATATCCGTTTTTATTCTCTTTAAGCTAGACTTCTTTGTAATGGAAATAGCAAAGGCTTATCTCATGTCTGACAGTATAAAGTGAAATGTGAATTATACATTTATTAGTTTACTAATTCTGGCTGTGCTGTGTTAATAAACAATATTTTAAAGTTTTTTCAAGAAACAAATGAGCCAGTTATTATTTAAGATACTCTTTTTAACTTTCTGAGTTGTGAGTAACTTAAGTAAGACAGGGGGAAATTCCAGGATAATTTCTGTTCAAGTATTCATTCCATTCTTTGTCTTAATACTGAGTTGAGTGTTCTTGGAGCTTGCTTTGGAAGCAGTCTTTTCCTTTTATCTTAACAATCTGATTTCTTAGCTGTTAGTCTGGCAGCGGGATGGCTGCAAAGCAGAATAATGAAACTTAAGATAATAAACAATTGCATAAATATTTCTTTAGCCTGATGAATACGATATGATTGTTCGAGAACTTGGATTTGAGATGAAAGCAAAACCTTCAGAAAGGCTGAAGACAGAAGAAGAATTGGCTAAAGAGGAGCAGGCACGACTCCAGAAGCTCGAGGTATACCATTTATGGTTGAGATTGTTTGGGGCCTGTCTTTTGGGAGTGACTGCTTATATTCGTTGCTTGACCTTAGGTTGTAAGTGGCTGTACTAAACTGCAATTCGTCAGAGGGTGAATTCAGGAAATCTTCTGTTTGTGTTTGTAATCTGATATTAAAACAAAAAAACTCCATAGGCCTAGTACGTGACTGTGGAGATTTATGAAATGAGTCAATCTTCCTTCAATAAAAATGTAATGTTACTTTGATTTGCCTTTAAATGTTTTAAATTATTTAGAGTTGAGAGGTGCTTCTAAGTCAGTGGAGTATCATGTTGCACAGCAGTTGAATTAATACACTGGACAAGTCTTTTATTGTTTTGTTCTGATGTTGTAAGAGCCTTCCAGTGGTAGCGTGTATTTAGCTTTGCTTTGCAGAGGAATGGGATTGTCTTGGGACATGTTGCATGCTACTTCTGTTACATGGAGCTCTGAGTCTTACAGGAAGATTGAATAATTTGGTAAATGTTTCACTTTTTTTTTTTTTTTGTGTACTAGGAATACATTTAAGATTATAAGGGAATTCAGTACCTTCAAATTACCTCAGAGCAGCTCAGTATCTAATAGAACAGAGATTTTTTTCTTTTCTGCTCTTATGATCTTGTTTGATGTATCTGTGTCTGTATCCCAGGAATCTTAGGATATGGTTGTGCTTACTACAAGCTTGTTATACATACAGGAAACAAATAAACACTGCAAAATCCTGAAACACTTTAGGATTAAGCTTTTATTTTCTAGTAATGGTTTCCCCTGAACAAGAGATAAATTTTAAAATAAGGGAACACAATGCTGCTGGTTAACCCAGTTTTAAAGCCTTTTAAATAAGTTAATCCAATTGACTGTGTGCTCTTATCAGATTGTACTCCCTACAGAAAAAGAAGGTATTGTCAGCTTTTGCCTGTAATTTCCCAAGTTGCTGGGTTTTTTTCAACGACTTTTTGAGTAATCCAAATTAACTAGTTTTTTTCTTGGGCTTTCTTAGCTGTAGTACTTGAGAGATTTTTCATTTTGATATAGTTACCTGATTGATCTAGATGTCTCACATCTGCATGTGGTATTTCTTGTGAAACACAGGCAGATCGATTACGTCGAATGCATGGAATAGATGAACAGACAAATAAAAAGAGACCCAGCCACATGTCAGCTGATGATCTTGCTGATGGCTTTATTCTGGATAAAGATGACAGACGTTTATTGTCTTACAAGGTAAGGTTTAAAATTTCTGAATTTTCAGAGGTCTGTAAAGAAGATTAGGACAGACAGTTTACAAGTGAACGCTGGGGAGGCATTTAGTCCAACCTCCTGCCCAGAGCAGGGTCAACTATGAAATCACCAGTTTACTCAGATCCAGTCTGTTGGAAAACCTCCAAGAGTGGAGGCTGCTGAGAGAGATGTGCACTGACTGCCCTTACTGTGAAGAGGGTTTTTTTAATATCCAGGCTGAATGAGCCCAGGTCTGCCTCTCCTCACAGAGCAGGTGCCCTAGCCCCCAGTAGTCTTGGTGGCTTTCTGCTGGGCTTGCTGCAGTTTATAGATACCTTTATTGTATTTGAAGGCCCTAAAGTGGATGCTGTGTTCTGTGTGGTCTTACAAGTGTCAAGTAAATAGTTGTTTCCTTCAATCTACTGTCTGTATTCCTGCTTTTAGAGTCGCTTTCTCTGCTTCTGGCCTACTGAGTTGAAGAAGAGGCTCTTTAGCCCTTCCGGTCATTTTTTTTTAGATTTTCACTGTATTTTATACAGCTTGCACCAAATTTCAGTCTAAAGATGAGCAGATTTCTGAAAGAGCCCTTTCCCTCTGAAATAGTTTTGATTAAGATGGCAGAGCAATATAACCTTAAAGCTGATGTTATGAGTCACCCTGACTGTGGTTCACATGTGTGTACTGATCCTCTCATACACAAGTAACAAGGGAACTGTTGTTCTTGAAGGGGAGAATACTAATTGTGAATGTGAATTTCAACTGATGATTAGTAAAATCAGGATGGGACTAAATATTTATCTGATATGCCCTTTTAACACATAGAAGAAATATGTTTTTTAACCAAGAATGTTTCTGTAAGTGATGTTGAAATCCTTTTCATATCATCTGCTAGTTTTTCTTCTATGTGGTTTCTTTTAGTCTTTGTATACTACCTCTTATTCTTCCAGTTTCTTCCAGCCCCTTGAAAATACCCTACCTTTTTATGTATATATGTTTGTTCTTTCCCTAATTATCCCTTCTTGGCTAGCACTGCTGGCAGTCACTGCCTGGTCAGGGTAGCAAGGCTCAAATTCTCTTCATGCATGTTTAAGATAGCTTTGCATGGTGATTCTGGTCAGGTGCTGCCACTTTATTAGTGTTTTAACTGGCTTGTTTTCTCTATGGACAGGATGGAAAAATTAATATTGAAAATGAGGAGGTGGAAGAAGAGGAGGAAGGAGAGGAAGAAGATAATGAGAATGAAGAAGAAAGTGAAGAAGAATCTGCAAGTGACGGTGAGGAGGATGATGCTGCAGATGGCCACTCAGATCTTGAATCTGATCTTGAGAGTGAAGAAGAAGCTGCAGGGAATAAAGCAGAGAAGAAACACAAGGCAAATGAAAATGAATCACAGAATGTGGAGAAATTAGATCCAAAGAGAGAAGCTGCCAAATCAGAGCTTCCCTACACGTTTGCCGGTAAGCAAAGGACTGATCCAGAGATCCCTTGTCAGGGGAGTCACCCTGGAGGTCTTACATGCATCCATGAAGTATTGCTTCTTATTGTCTTCTACTATTTGAAGAGTGGCCTGTAACTGCTGTTCTTAGTGAGCAGCCCTAGTCATGCTTGGAGCAGTAGGAACCAGATCTGTTTTATGCCAGAGCAGTTTCTGCCCCTCTGAACAGCATCAGAATTGGAAGATAAACACAGGGAAGTAAAATAAAATACCTGTGCTCCTTTCTGTAGGCAACCAGCATATCCAATCCAAAGTGCAGCTGTTTTACCTAAGAGAAGCCAGAACAGTATTCTGTGATCTATACTTACAATATCGCTTGTGTTTGGATTGACATTTTTGTCAGAAGATGCTTGGAGAGGCAGGATTCTGAAGTTTAATCCTTGTGATATAATATTGCAGTATTGCAGAGATACTCAAAGTTTGACTCGTCTTGTGTCCATGCCTAGCAGGAAGGAGGGGACCTGTTTCAAGTAGTACACAAAACGTTCATTCATATTAAGTACATAATTCATCTTAACTATTGTCCGGGTGTAGATTTCTCTAACAAAAGTATCTGTTGCAAGATTAAACAGCCTTTCAAACAACTTCCTTAAGTGCTTGTGTTTTTCCATCAAAAGAAGATGACTTATTATACAAAGCCTTTTAAATTGTATTCAGGCTTTGCTTTAACCAGAAAGCAGTCATACTAAAATAACTCAAAACACAACTAGATAGGATGTCTTCTAGCATGTGGACTTCTGTGAAAAAACTAAATCTATGCCAGGGTTTCGGTTGCAGGGTTGGGTTTTTATTTGGGGGGGGG
>VZRL01004627.1:4333059-4352401 GCA_013397895.1 Origma solitaria
GGGGGGGTGTTTAAATAATTTTTTCTTAGTGGCAATATTGTTACTTTTCTTAATGTTCATGCATAAGCTAATTAGGTGTGCATTAAACATAGAGGTAATTATGTTTGGTAAATTTATGATTGAATGTGTGTTTAAGTTTAATTCTGCTTTGTGTCAACATAGTTGTGCTTCTCAGCATAGATGGTAAATACAGGATGACTTGAATTTTAAGCATTGAAAAATATGTTATTTTCTGACTTGTTCATATATATATTAATTGTATAGTGTTACATGTATGCTAATAGATTATTCATGTTTAAAAGGTACTTATTTAAAACCTCTATGGTTTCTTTTTTTTTCTGAACAATAGCACTTTCAGACTCTAAATTAGTTGCACATTCACTTGAATTAAAGATGTAAAGTTTGAGATTTTTGTCTGGTCAATTTTTGTTTTTATTTTCTAGCTCCTGAGTCCTATGAGACATTTAAGTCTTTATTGGCTGGAAGAACAATAGAACAACAGCTTATTATATTGGAGAGAATTCAGAAATGCAATCATCCAAGCCTTGCAGTCGGAAACAAAGCAAAGTTGGAAGTATGGGGGTTTTGCTGTTTTGTTTTCTTTTAAGTTTAGAATTAACTTTTAATTCCAGAGTAAGTTTTAGAAGTATTCGGGGAGCAGTATAAAATACACAGGCTTCTATGTTGTGAATAGCGGTAGAATTAACATAATCTTCATTTTCTTAGTCTGTATCACTGTTTAAGAATATGTACAATGAAGAAAAACCTAATAACTGTAACATATTATGCTTCTTGCAGAAATTGTTTGGCTTCCTTTTGGAATATATTGGAGAATTAGCAACTCTGGATTTACCAGAGCTCAGAACAATTGACAAACTGGTCCTGTAAGTATTAAATCCTATGGACTTTTGCTCCTTCAGGATTTAAAGAGAAAAGCTACCTAAAGCAAAGCATTTAGCTTGTTGCTTGTTTCAAATGTCCTGTAGAATTTGTTGGCAGCTGGTAACTCTCAGCCTTTATAATGTTTTGACATTGTTTCATGTGTTACTTGACCTATTAATTGTACCAAGAGATTTTCAAAACCTCAGAATGTACTTTTTGATCTGCAAAATGCTTTTGTGGGTAGTGGATAAGTAATACCATATATGCATGAAACTCCTGTATAGGAAGTTATTTAGACTGCTGATAAAGGATTTTAAACTTTGCAATGACACTGTGCAGTTTCTGTTGCAATCTCTGTTTCTTGGATGAGTTTTAGTTCTGTGAATTCACTCAGGAGCTAGATGAAAATGAAATTAGAAGTGTTATAGTAAGCTCATGTGGAAGTTCCAACTAAGCACTTTGCAGGAAATTGTCAATTTGGCATTGTTGTCTTCAAATACCTGACAGGCAGTTAGTCTGTGAGAGGAGGGCCAAGTTTGTCTCAGAGGTATACAGCAAAGGACAAAAGTCAATGGGCAAGGGCTGCAACAAGGGAAATTGCAATTAGATTTAAAGAAAAACTCTTCTCATTAAAGGTACTGAACATTAAAATGAGCTTCCCAGGGAAGCTGCGAAGATACACTGAACTCAAGAAAGCTATGAGCAACCTGATCCAGCTTTGAAGTTAGCTGTGCTTTGAGCAGTGGGTTGCATCAGATGATCTCCAAAGGTCACTTCCAAACAAAACTGATCTGGGGTTCCCTTCTTGACTTGCAGGATACACAGCTTTCTTTCAAGGAGTTATTTTTATGTCATTTTCAGCATATGTTTTTTATTTCATGCTAAAGTCAGTTAAGTTTTGAAAAAATCTGTTATGTGCAGCCTTAGCATTCATTGCTTTCTTGCATTCATCAGCAAGAGCTCTGACCCATCGATACTCTCACACATGGTTTGTAACAAAGGGTAAATATGTTCTGGTTGTCATTCAGAACTGGGATTTATTAATATCACTACAGTCATACTTTACTGAAAATATTGGAAGAACTCTGACCAAACAGATTCAGGCTCCAGACTGCATATGGCTGTAGGCACAAGCCATAGGCCAGGAGCTGATCTAACTTTGTGTTTGGGTTTTTTTTCCTTGTTTGCAGTAATAGTTTTGCTAACCACGTTGCTGCCTTACATGTTGTTTAATATTGTCTAAGAGTGTTTAGAATAGTGGGCTGTCTAGTATAAACCAGCATACTTTAGTGCAGTAAAACCTAAAGTTAGGAGATTCAGAAGGATATGTCATAACCATCGCAAATGATTTAGGAGAGTACTTTAGAGTTTTAAAGTATTTTTTATTTAAGATTTAGAAACCTACAACTCAAGGATTCTCACAAGGCCTAATGAAAGATACATGTCTCTGTAAACTAAAGTATTACAATGATAATCTATATTCTAAAAAGGGAACATTTGTTGCAGGCATTTTTTTTATTGTTACAATGTAGATGGAACACAAGAAATCGTCCTGTGGGTGCTTAAAAATCAATTTTCTATTAACATCAGTAGTGTAACTGGATTATGACTTAAATTTCTTGTTAATAGGCCATTGTACAATCTTTGTCAGATGTTTCCTGAGGCAGCCAGTGACAGTATCAAGTTCATCCTTCGAGATGCTGCACATGATCTGGAAGAAGTAATTGAAGTCAAAGGCCGTGCAACATTGCCAAGTTTAGACACGGTAACAAATGCATATTGCTGGGATAATCTCTTTACATTAGTACAGAACACTAATAAGTGCAGGATGACGTTATGTAGTGAATTATTAGCAGCTATGGCTTTCTTGGTTTTTTAATATTGTAAATTGCCTTTCTGGAGATAAGTTGTAACGGAAACACCCACAACAACAGAAGAACCCCACACCTAAGAAACAGACAAACAATTCACACACACACACACATTCTTCAGAACAGAAGTGTGACTGGAATTAATAAGGGGAAAAGATCTTAAAATTGCCTCTCCAATTTTCATAGCAGAACATTGTTTGTTTTCCTGCTGAAACTTAAATAGGTAGCTTTAGGAAGAAGTGATGTTACCAGTTATGTTGTGACTTCTTTAATTGTGTTATGTACAAATGTCTAAAAAAAGTGCTCCATAGAAGTGCAATAGCTCTACAATATCACCTAGGTTAAAAAAACAAAAACAAAAAAACCCAAACAAACAAAACAACAACCAAGAAAGTATTACTACAGATATAAAAATACAAGATTTCTTAGTACTTTATATATTATAATGGCTGAATTAGTGACTTGTGAAGAATATCTTTCCTTCTTGTATTAATGTAATATCCCATTTTCACTGTCCATGCTAAATGTGAACAGATTCCTTTTACAGTGTCTGGGTAAGTGTCTATTAGGGAATTCAAGAATGGAGCACATGGAAAATGAGTATTTCTTAATTGTCGTAATGTTTCAAAGACAAACCAAAAATTAATTCAGAGGGAGCTACTTGTTTTCTGTCTCTCAGCTTGATGAATTGCTCTTACCTAATGGAATAATTAGACTATTGAAAGAAAATAGACTGGAGGATTTGTTTGGAAGGCTTGGTTCTTACAGCTTGGAAGATAAATTGAGCTCTTTTGAAGAGTCTTTATTCAGGATGTTTTGGATTTTGCAAGAAATGTATTGTAGAGAGCTTTTAACTTCTATTTTTAATTTGTCACTGTTGTCCTTATAAGACCAGTCACACTTCTGGCTTTCATTCTCTTCTCTGGACTTCTCCAGGTTTCAGGCCACCATTATCTTTTAGGGTGGAATTACATCACTTTGTATTCTGAAAGCACTCGTTTAAATGAATGTCCTGTAGATCAGTTGTCTTAGTATGCCTTTCCTATGTCTAGATTCTGGTCACTTCGTTGTCTGTGTTGAGGACTGGTTGAAGAGTGTCACGGGTCCTGTGTGGCCACTTGCTCCTATGTTTGTGGTGTGAGAGTATGTGACTAAAGTGGGTCAGATGTTCTGGTGGAGTAAATGGGTTTGGGAGGCATAGTTCCTTCTTTCAGTGGCCTCACTTAATCCAATGTTCCATAAAGGATATTCCCTTTTACCATCTAACTTAAACACTTGTTTTAATAGTCATGTATCATACTGGATTTCCCAAAATTGTGTATATTGTAGTACTTTTGACTACTATGTGGCAGTTATTCAAATGTTACATGTGTATAAAGTCAAGATCCTGGGAATAATGTCTTAACTGTGTTTTGCCTTATTCTGTTTTATGTGCAATCAGCTTATTTATTTGAAAATTGTATCTCTGCTGTTTCCAACTTCTGACTTCTGGCATCCGGTTGTAACACCTGCTTTTGTGTACATGAGTCAGCTGCTTACCAAGGTATGTCTGTGATGTTGTATCTCAGTATATAATTTAACTTCCTTATTTCTTCCTAGGAGTCCAAACATGTCTGTTAGCATTAATGTATATAGTGGCAATGTTCTTGAAAAGGCAGCTTTGTGTTTGGTATAGTCACAGATAGTAACTGGAAGAAAGGGTAAAGAAGAAAACGCCCTTGCAGGGTATAGTCCCACTCACAAAGCCATCTCTTCAATGTTTCAAGCTGTCAGGAAGGAATTCCTTCTATGGTAAATTACATAGGATTAATAAAACAGATTGAATACAAACTGAAGTCATTCATTAGTAGTTTCTTTTCCATATATTGCATTTCTGCATGCTTGAGAGAGGTTATTTACTTAAAAATTGGCAGTGTTTGTCTTCCTTGAAAATGTACCTAATGCAGTGCACTGAGTTAAAATCCTATTTTCCTGCCCTAATATCCTGTTTATATGTTTCTAGAGTCTTGAGCTAATGGTTCTGTTGCTGCCAAGTTGCTCTGAGCCTTCTATTCCACTGGTTCATTTCTGAAGAATTTATTGTTTGTGGTTTAGCACCTTCTAGTGGCTAAATGAGCTCTGATAAACCTCTTACTCATTTCTGTAGATACTCTTGAGTGAGGACTAGAGAAAGCCAGGATAGTTTTCATTGATGATAAAAGATTAGTTTTACAGACTTTAAATGCTTACAGTGTAGTTAATACTTCATCTTTTTTGGAGATTCTGTATTTTTGATGTATAGACTTTTAATTAGGAATATTTTGTTCTTTTTATTTCTTTCAGTGTCGCATTACAACATTGCAAGATGTTATTAAAGGTTTATTTATATGCTGTTTGTTCCTGGAATATGTATCTCTCTCCAGAAGATTTGCTCCAGAACTCATCAATTTCCTTCTTGGAGTACTTCACATCTCTCTACCCAAAAACCAGGCCCAGGGTGAGTTTATTTAGAGTAAATGAGTTTAGAGTCAGTTTAGTCCTGGGGTTTATCTTTTAAATTTCAATACAAATATTTCACACTGATTTCATTGTTTTTAAACAAAAGGCCAAAATCATCTGCTAGTTTAGCCAAACACAACCTTGATTCTTGGGCATCTTGTTATAGACTAGATCCTCTGGTGTTGTTGGCAGGAAGGAAAGGACTGAAGTTATTAAAGGAAATGAAGTCATGTTGGCCACAGTGCAGTATTTTCGCAATATTGTCATTCTAAACAGACTGTGTGATTGGACTGTGTTCTGAAATTCAGAGTTCCTAATGCATTCCTG
Organism: Origma solitaria; assembly: GCA_013397895.1. Taxonomy (NCBI): domain Eukaryota; kingdom Metazoa; phylum Chordata; class Aves; order Passeriformes; family Acanthizidae; genus Origma; species Origma solitaria. The sequence goes on from VZRL01004627.1 coordinate 4,338,618, forward strand.
ATGAGTACCCTGTAACTTCACAGTGCGGCAGCAGCTCATGCTGCAGATTCCCTTCATCTTCAGCTAATAGCCATGTCACCAAGCTAAATGAGAGACATACATCACAAAGCTGGTATTTTTTATTTATTTAACATGGATTTGTAGTAATGTAATAGAGGGCAGCTATCCCCACCAGCAGGATCAGTAACATGTGAGTGTAAGCTCAATGACTTGCATAGGCAGCAGGGAGAATAAATTTATCTTTTCAGTGTGATCCGTATGTTAGCAGTTTTTTTAATTTGCCAGTCTCTCTCTTCAATTATTTTTATTTAATTAGTTTCTGTCTTTAAAGTTATTTTACTTCTGGGGCTTTTTTTGTTGACCAGTTTAGTGACAATAATTTACTTTTGAGGAGTTTTGTCAGAGCATAGTAACTGATTCATGTGTTAGTATCTCTGTCTGGGCACAGAATGCAGGAAGAGACTCTGCAGGCAGGGTATTACCAAGTGAAAAATTCAATTATTTGATAAACTCACAAGATATCTGGGATTTAATGAGCTACAGACTATATATTAGTATACCCTTCACTCCTGATAAGACTCTGAAGAGTCTGTTCTCTAAATAGTCATCAGTCTGGTGAGAAAGGTTTAGCTCATGTCAGGATTCCAGTACATCTTCAGGAGGCAGCTCCCTTCCTTTCCCTTCAGGACTATTTTTGCCTTTCCATGCTGTCTTCTTTTTTTTTTTTTTTTTTTTTTTTTCGGTCTTGACTTTTTGAGCTACCCCGATCCCTTTTCTCAACCAACCAAGCACTGCAGTTTCACCTTTATTATCTGGCATGGCTGTGCTCTACAGACCTTTCCCCAGATGCTTCTCACAGCTTAGCAGTTTCCTCTGAAGTGTGAGCCAAGGTTACACAGCTGGGTTGCATCAGAGCTAAGCCGTGGATTCTCAGAATGCAGACAGCTGAACTTGTAGAAGGAGGTGGGAAGAGGTTACAGAGTGGGTGGGTTACGTAGTACTGAAAGTATTTTCTCCTTTGTGTACTCTCTTAGAAATATTTGATATACAGAGGCTATTGGTACAGTTAAAATACAGGATTCTGCAAAATTAGATGAGACGTGAAAAAATATTTGGTGGTAATTAATGATCAATGGTTACCTTTTTAAAAATATTTCTTTGTGTTTCTAGTAATGGTTTTGCACTAGTTAAATTTGCATGGTATTGGTTTCTGTTAGCAGTGAGGAAAAGCTCAATGAAAGATACATTAGAGGCACAGTGTTCTCTTTGAGAACTTTCCAGTCTATGTTGATGTTTTGAAGTTCCTAAGGTATCCAGTTGTGGTTTTAAATATTCATGATGGAAGTACTGCTGGTAATTGTGATGGTTAAGCTATCAACACAGAGTATTTTAAAATGAGCAGACATGCAGCTCTTTGGAATGCTGATACACTGTCACACCAGAAAGTTCTTGGGGTTGAATTTTGACAGTAAGTAGGGCCAGCAAATAAACTCTAAAATGTTTTAATTTAATTATCTTGATTCTTGAATTTCTCACATGAGAAAGCTTTATGAAATACAGCTTCATAAAAGACTGAAATACTGTCTGATTTAGAGTAAAAACTATTACCTTTAAAAAGAAAAGCTGTAGGTGGAGGGGGTGGGAAGGAGCTATGGTGGTTGATAGCTTTAACTAATGGAATTGTTAATGAGATCTACTATCCTCTCACAAGTAAAGCAGATAATAACACTCACATATTTTAGTACCTGATCTTGCATAAGTCTCTGTGTGTCATAATGTCTTACAACATTTGTTCTCAAACCTTCAAAGCCTTTATTTAAATATACTGTCTTCTGGCCTATCTGTGAAGAGCCACATACAGGCTCTAGAGCATGTAAGTAATCTGGACTTAGAGTTTGGAAAAGTTTGGAAATGAATTCCACTGCAAGCTTGCAAGACATAAGGAAGATGAAGAGGAAGGGGAAAAAACCCCAAGGTCCAGCACAGAGACTGCAAATTATTTTGTCCCTTATCCATGAAATTCCTCAGATGCTTCTTTCATGTTGCTGTATAAGTAGTTCCACAGATCAGCTTGTGATGAGAAGCATAGGGATTCTTTAGTGTTTTGCATATGCCCTGCTCCAGTATATATTCTACATTCCATGCTTTTCCTGTTCTAAAACTCCTTAGCTGTCGTGGGTCTGAGGGTCCCTGCTGTGAGCTGACAGGAGAGGCTCTGTGGCTGCAGCTGGGGGCTCTCCCTGCTCCAGCTCACTGTGCTTCATGACCACCTTCTGGTCAAAGCCTTCTACTTGTGACTCCATGGGAAAGTCCTGTCCCTGCCCTGTCCTCTTAGGCATATCCAGTGCTCCATCCTGGAGCTCACCTGCAGTTTAACTGTGCATCATGTTTCCCACAGGGCAAACGTGTACCTACATGTCTTAACTTTCCCTGTACATAGAATGAATCAAAGAATCACAGAATGGCTTGAGTTGGAAGGGACCTCAAAGACCATCTAAATGTCCCCCCCGCTGTGAGCAGGGACACCTTCCACTAGAGCAGGTTGCTCAAAGCCCCATCCAGCGTGATTTTGATCACTTCGAGGGCCAGGGCATCCACAACCACTCTGGGTAGCCTGTTCCAATGCCTCACCACTCTTACAGTGAAGAGTTTCTTCTTTATATCTGATGTAAATCTACCCTCTGTCAGTTTAAAACTGTTACCCCTCATCGCTACATTTCCTGATAAAGAGTTCCTCCCCATCTTTCCTGTAGGCCTCATTTCAATACTGGGAGGCTGCTGTAAGGTCTCCCTGGAACCTTCTCTTTTCTAGTCTTTCTCTAGCATTCTCTAGGCTGAACAGGCCCAGCTCCCCCAGCCTGTTCTCATATGGGAAGTGCTCCAGCCCTCTGGTCATCTTCACGGCCCTCCTCTGGATGCTCTTGAGCAGGCCTGTGTCCTGCTGGGGGCCCCAGAGCTGAACACATTCCTTCAGGTGGGATCTCATGAGAATGAAAGTAGAAAAGAATCCCCTCCCTCAACCTGCTGCCCATGCCGATTTTGTTGCAGTCCAAGATGCATTGCCTTTCTGGGCTGCATGGGCACTCTGTCAGCTCAGAATTCAGTTTTTCATCCACCAATACCCCGAGTCCCCTACAAAGCTGTTTTCAATCCACTCATCTGTATCCATGTGTGGGATTGCCCCAGCTCAGGTGCAGGACCTCATAGTTTGTCTTACTGAACTTCATGACACTGCTCACCTTGGTGTCATCTGCAAGCTTGCTGAGGGTGCACTCAGTCCCCTTGTCTGTGTCCCCAGCCAAGATGTTCAATAATACTGGTCCCAGGACAGACCTCCTGACGGACCCTACTCATTGCCAGTCTCCACATGGATATTGAGCCATTGGCCACAGTTCTGTGTGACCATCCAGGTAATTGCTTACCTGCTGAGCCATACGCCTGTCAGATTCATGCCGCTCTAGTTTAGAGACCAGGGTGGTGTGCAGGACAGTGTCAAATGCTTTGTACAAATCCAGGTAGATCATACCCATTGCTCTTTCGTTATCCACTGATGCTGTAATCCTGTCATAGAAGGCCAGCAAACCTGTCAGGCACAATTTGCCCTCAGTGAAGCCATGTTGACTGACACCAGGAACTTCTGTGGTTTGCATGTGTTTTGTCATGGTTTCCAGGAGGATCTGCTCCATGGTCTTGCTGGGCACAGAAGTGAGGCTGAGCAGCCTGTAGTTCCCTGGATCTCTCCTCTTTCCCTTTTTAAAAATGGGGATTGTTTTTTTCCAGTCACTGGGAACTTCAGCAGTCTGCTACAACTTTTCAAATATGAAAGTGGTTTAGGAGCTTTATCTTTCCAGTTCCCTGAGGACCCTCTGATGCCTAAGGTCCCAGGGACTTGAACACATTCAGGTTCCTTAGTCTCAAGCCTGACCTACAGTGGGCAGTACTTGGTTTTCCCAGTTCCTGCCTTTGGATTCTGTGATTTGGGCAGTGTGACTAGAGTACTGACCTATGTACCTATGTCTCCATTGTTTTCCATTGTTACAGAAAAATTTGATACTGATAGAAGTATTTTTTAAGGTAATACATTTAAAAATGTAAAATGAATTGGCTGTTTTTCTTCAGAAAGAATGCTTAGAATTGATCTTGTTTAATGATTGTTGTTCTTGGTTTTTTAGGCTATACTGTAGTGCATCCATTTACACCAGTGGGGAAGAATTTAGAATTACTCTTGGTATGTGATAAGGAGGATCTGGAAAGCTGGGAGAAGCAAAATGTGCCATTGAGTGTTGTGACTAGATTAAAGGAAACCAGCAGAACAGAGATAAATCATATCAGGTATGTAAGAAGTGTGAACAGGAAAAATATCAGACCATTTGTTGTGTTATCTCAGTGATGGTGCTCTTTTGAAGTAAAAATAAGAGTAATGGATAGTTCTGCTGTGGTTTTATGATTCTACTCTAGCATAGAACAGGTGCTAGGCTTCTGCCAGAGCATTATGCAGAACGCTTGTTGGAGTGCTCAGACCTTCCATTCCTTTTTGGTTCAGCTCTGAATAGATGAGGATGATGTAGGGACAGAGGTGCTCAGTACTTCAAACTGTCAAGCTCCTTAGAATCAAATAACTGTATGTATATACAAACACTACATTGGAAACATAAATAGTAGAACAATGAAATTAGGGAAGACCATGATTAAACACGTTCACTAGCCATGTTCAGCCTCATTTTTTATCTTGCACATCTGTTATGGTATAACTCTATTTCAGGGATAAGTAAGCCTTTTGTTAAGTTCTAAGAGAACTGAAAACCAAAATTAGTAATGCTTTTTCAACAAAATTTTAGAACCTCAGAACCAGTACCAGAACGCTTTTAGAACCAGTATAAAAACTTCCTGCTCCTCATAAGTGGCAAAGACACAATACTGTCAGTGTTCTAATGCACTCACATAAAGATTTGTTGCTGGTGGAATTCTTTTGGTATTTGCTTAGGAGAGTGAAATTTTTTGTCTGAATTAACAACTGTTTCTAGTTGTAACTGGTTCTGCCAAGCAACCTTAATGGATTTCGCTAACAGTTCAAATTTAATTAATCCAGTTCATTTTATTTGAAAATCCACTGCGGTTTCTACAAGTGAAACTGTTAATTCTTTTGTGCATTAACAGGTTGTCTTGTCTAGCCCTGTGTTTTGACCTTATTAAAAAATGTGCAGCTCTCTATGAGTCTTTACCATCATTCCATGAAATAATGCGTCCTGTCAGAATACTCCTTACAAAACATGTGCCAGTGAGTGAATATCCCCAAAAAATGCAGGTATGTATTCCTCAGGAATTAAATCATCAATATTGTTTATTAAGAAGTTCTGTGATCTTCATCTGTGCTTAAACAAAAAAAACAAGTGTAAGCATTAGTGAGATTTTTTTCCAGGGTCAGGAATTTTGATGTTTCTTTGGAAAAAAACAAGAACAGAGAATGTTTAGAAAAAGTATTTTTCCATTGTGTATTGTTTCTTGCCCATCTAAATGAAGAGAGCATCACTTGGCTTGTAATAATGTAGCATTCCATGAGTGACATAATTTATTAGAAGAGTAATCTGGGCATCCGGTTGCTCTTGTACTTTCATAGTGAATCCGTAAGACCTTGGTAAAACAAATACACATATCAAACTGGGGAAGTAAAACTTACAACTGTGTAGGTAAAATGAACATAAATATGCCTGGTCACTACCTTACCTAGGACAGTTGCTTATATTCTAGCAATGAGATTGAAATTTTTAATCTGTGTCTTCTGAATGTAGCAAAATTGTCTTCTCCTCAAAGAAGCATCGTAGAATGTCCTTAGAGAAAAAAGTTTTATTACATAGATGATGCTAAATGGCCTATATTTTTTGCCATCAAAATAAAAAAAATAACGAACAGTCATTATAAAAATTTGCATGAAAGGAAGAGTCTCAGTTAAACTGGCTTTAGGCTTGCTTCTTCCTCTGTTGGGTGTTGGGTGAAATTGCCTGCAGACCTTTGTTACTCTCCATGGTACTGTCTTAATAGTTTTCCAAAAGCTTTTAAGAGTTACCCAGCCTGGATTACAGCATGTCAGTGTTAGCAATGTCCTAATGAGTAGCTGTGACTTAACCCAGGAAAAAACGTATGGGGAGGGCATTGCTGTTGATTCAGTTTACAATAGCTTGTGATTTATGGTGGTTTTGATATGCTTTTACAATTGTAATTTGTTTTGCATTTTCAGGAATGGTACCGCAGTGCTCTGAAAGAGCTGGAGAACAAAGTAAAGCACTACACCCCACTGATATGTGAGAAAAAGAAGCCAGTGCCATTGAAACAGTATACTCCTAAAATTGTGAAAGTGTAAGTAAAGAATGCTGGATGCAAAGGAAAGGTGCATTTAAACTTCAGGATTTTTAGCAAGCTAGAATGGATTTGAAAAGCAGGACGAAAAACAGAACAGTTTTTCTGCTAGATTTTGTGCATTATTCACAAGGGGCCAACTACTTGGGTGGTAAGGAGGTAAAGAAAAAAGGAAAGAGGAATTTTAAGAGCAGATATTTACTTGTGGGAAAAATAGCACTGAAAGTCAACTCTTGCCCATATAATGAATTGTAAATTAACACATTTCAAGATGATTAGGCGGTAATTATCCAGTCAGGTGCTTTACTGAATGCTCTGTCAGGCACTCAAGTCAGAAGAGCAAGAGTAAGTAGTTCATATGTATATGAAATATATGAAAGTAAAAGATGGATGGGAAAAACACTAATTTAGTTTTGTAGCTAATAGAACAGTGTTCAGATTCAGGAAATCTGCTTTATTTTGGCTGCTGACTTATTTAGCCGTATTGGTTATCTACAGGGACACAAATTGTCTGCTTTATTTATTCTTGTAATTGAAGAGGACAGCTTTGCTCTGCCATACACACTTATCCCCAAGTAACTTATCAGTCTTTTTCTGTAAAATGCATCTCCTGAGAGGGTCTGCAAAAATTTATGGTCCTTATTTTGCAACTTAATAATATGATATGCAGGAATTAAAATACTGAGTTTTTATACAAAAACTCTCCATATAAATATGAAAAAGTTGTGGGTTTAAGGTGTTCTGTGCTCACACATACATTCTTCTTTCAGCTTAGAGTTTGGAAGAAAGCAGGTGGGCAGCAAGAAGGAGCAAGAAAGAAAGCAGTTGATCCAGAGGCATAAACGTGAACTTAAAGGAGCCATTCGTGAGATTCGGAAGGATAACCAATTTCTGGCTAGAATGCAGCTGTCAGAAATCATGGAGAGGTAATGTAGCCTTTGTTTCAGCACCACTTTGGGTGTTGTTCTGCTCATTTCTTTCTGTTCTGTTCTGTTGCTGCGTGCCAAGACTGGCATTAATCATCAACCTTCCTAAACCTAAATAAGATGGGACAATTTTAGGAAAGCCAGACATTTTCAATAGAGATAATTTCAGCTTTGTGGTTTCATTTCTTTAGTTTAAGAGAATGCAAAATGTTTCTATTTAATGTGTGTTGGTGAAATTTAAGAATTGTGGGGGTTTTTATGAATTAATAATTATTCTCTAAGTATATGTATTTTCCTTAATATAATCTTTCTGAAATATTTCATATGTTGATTGATTGTTTTACAGGGATTCAGCCAGAAAAAGAAAAGTGAAAGAGCTTCTTGGTAGTCTTGCTACACAGGAAGGTGAATGGAAAGCAATGAAAAGGAAAAAATGGCAGAGTTAATTGGGACTACCTACAGCAGGAAACTTGCTGCCATATAAAATACCACAACCTTATGGCTTTTGAACAGATTTTAATTGCATTTTTTGGATGCATTCCTTTTAAAGAGATATCATCAGATGTGTTTGAAAAAATGAACCTACTTATTAGGAAAATCTGCAACTTTTCATTAGGAAAATAAAAATAACACTTTTGTATGTGGCATGCTTCTGTTTTAATGAGAACATTTGGATGAGTAATCAGAATTCTAAGTCTGAAACCTGATCACCCACACCTGACTTGAACCACACACACACACACACGTACGCACACAAGAAGTTCTACAGCAGAAACCTTTTGTTAATTCAGGGTGGTGACAGGTGACTAGCCATTTTAGGGCCAGTTCTCTTCAATGCCTTCATTGATGACTTGGACAACAATAACTGGAAGCTACTGAGCAGGTTTGCTGAAAACACTGAATTGGGAGGAGCTGCTGATTCCCTCTGAGGCAGAGGCCCTGCAGAGAGATCTTGACAAATTCATCAACCATGTGAAGTTCAGCCAGGGAAAGTGCCATATCCTGCTCCTGGGATGGGGCAAACCTGGACGTACAGACAGACTGGTGAACGAGAGGCTGGACAGCAGTGCTGGGCAAAGGGACCTGGGGGTTGTGGTTGATGGGAAGTTGGATATGACTCAACAGAGCCCTGGAGCCAGGAGGGACAGCCCTGTCGGGGGGCATCAGGCACAGCATCACCAGCCGGGCAAGGGAGGGGATAGTCCTGTTCTGCTCTGACCTGGAGCAGCCTCACCTGTCACCTCATGCTGGATATAAAGCTACAAGGGAGAGTCCAAAGGAGGGCAGGAAAGATGGTGAAGGGCCTTGAGGGGAAGCTGTGTGAGGAGTGGCTGAGGGCACTTGGTCTCTTCAGCCTGGAGGAGACTGAGGGGAGACCTCACTGCAGTTACAGCTTCCTGGTGAGGTGAAGAGGAGGGGCACACACTGATCTCTGCTCTGTGATGACAGTGACAGGACCTGAGGGAATGGCCTGAAATTGTGTCAGGAGAGGTTTAGTTTGGATATTAGGAAAACGATCATCTGAAACATCTCACGGAAATGGTCACAGCACCGAGCCTGACAGAATTCAATAAATTCTTGGGCACATGGTGTAAGTGTTGGGGATGGTCCTGGTAGGACACACTATAATTTTTTTTAACCTTGAATAGTTGCAGGCACTCTCATAATGGTAATATAATTTAAATAGTAACATTTTAATTAGTCTAGCATCAGGACATTTTCAATTGTGTCTCAAGTAATGAAATTCAACTATTAAATATAAGTCCTTTGTTAAAGCTGTACATCCATTCATCTTTTCAGTAAGTTTTGAATTAAACACAGGTGGTTAACTAGAATTTTTCAGTGTGTTCAAAACTGACTTAAGGGAACAGTGATATCCTTGAATTTCTTCCACTTAATTTATCTGGTATGTCTAATCACTGATAACTGCCCAACACGACTTCGAGAAACATCTGCTCTTCAAATAGAGCCAATAAATACTTCTAGTGCTTTCTCTTTATACTGTATTTGCAAAGAAATGTTGCAATGAGACAAGGAGCATCACAGCTACTGATGGATGCTACTCTGAACTAGGTTCACTGTTAAGGTATTCACCTGATTACCAGCTATTTGGTAAATTCAGTGATAGTTGTTAGGCATTGAGTCAAATTGTAATGTTTCCATGGAAGACCGTTAGGAAAATAGAATTCCCTTTTACAATAACATTTTTATTTCAATCTGAAAGACAAACTATAAAATAAGACCTGTATTAAGAATGAGTTAATGGCCATGGTTCTTTACAAAAACAAGCCCCCAAAGTTCCTTCCATTTTCAAGCACTGTTCCTACATCTGGCCTGTGTTTCGGCCAATAAGTGAGACATCAAAATGCTCTACCCTAGTGTTCATGAAGAAAAACATGCTGTCAGTAAATCTGATTAAGCAGTTAGGCTTGGTGGTTTTGGACTGGCTTAGAATGTTTTCTTTGTTCTGTTTTCTGGGTTTTTTGGTTTGGTGTTAGCTTTTTGGTTTGGTTTTTTTTTTAGTATGGGTTTTTTTGGTTTTAGGGGGTGGTTTTGGTTTTGGGGAGGGTTTTCTTTTTTGGTGGTGGTGGTGGTTAGTTTGAGGGGTTTTTTAAAATTAAACTTGTAATAAAAGCAGGACTAAAACTAGGAGCGGGTGAGTTGAAACACAGCCTTTACATTTAGCCTCGAATAAGAAGACTATCTTTGTTAGGTAAGTCTTGTTTCTTAAAAGAGAAAAGCACTTTATTGAAGAAAAAGGCTGTTACTAGCTGTCAGTTTCTCTAGTAATGCAAGTAATGCGTGATTATTGTCAGCTTTTGGTTTGCCAAAGCACTTGTAGTTAAGTGTTAATATAGGCTGGATGCTAAGTACATGTGGGGAAGATAGTTGTGTCATGCAAAAATTAGTGAGACTCCTATGTTTGAAATCCATTCACACTTCTGAAAAACAAATTCATTTTCAGTTAGCTTTGCTGACTTTGGAAAGGTTATCTTCTGAAACCTCAAAGGAATCTCAGAAGATTGGTATACCTCCTGTTTTATTTCCATTTGGCACAGTATGAATTTTTTTCTTTAAAACAAAAACCTTTTAAGTCAGGAACTTGAGAGTAGAGTAATGAGGAAGGAGCTAACTTCCTACTTCATGCTCTAAATCAGTACTTTCAGTTTGGAGTTTTAGTCACAGTGTATATAGCACAAATAAACTGTTAAAAAGTATTATTATTTATTTATCTGACTTTAGCAGTAGATTCAGGAGTTTTATCCAGCAGGGTGTTAGAATCACAGAGAGGCTGACAGAGGCACTTTGATCCTGGGACAATGATTTTTGATACCACTTGCAACTGCTTTTTATTCCTCAGTAAGGGAGGTAAGAAAGAAAGAGAGCAGAGACACAATGATAGTGTTTCTGGGACAGGACATTTTCTGGGATAAGAGAATGAAAAGGAATATCTTGTGATGCTGATGAACAAAGATGAAGGATGAGGAAACTTCAGCTGCTAAACGTAACACAGCTGTTTTGGAATGCCAAAGTAGTTGTGTTTGAAATCCTATTGAATGAAAATCACTGTATGCACTTTTACAAATTGTGTTGTCAATGTTTAAAATCAGATTAATATTGCAAACCTGGGACTAACTGTGATGCTTAACACACAATATTTCACATGAGTAGGAGAGAAGGACTACCTGCTCCTGCCTCATCTGAATGATCTGGTCTGACATTTTTGCCATTGCTCAGTAGTGCGGTAGCTGGGCAGTGTTGCTGGTCATTTGGACTACAAAGGGCTTGAATGTGCTTGAGTATTGGCAGACCTTTTCTCACAGAGTTTCTTGAACACCATCACATTGACCAGTTACTGTCTTGTCTCTCTTTCTTTTAACCCAGGACTGGGCATAACAGGCCTTTTGGCACATCAATTATCCATTGTAAATCTATATTAAATTAGCTAAAAAAGGAAACTATTCTGTAGCTAGAATCAAGTAATCAGACACAAAAAAGCAAAATTACCATTTTGCCTTTAGTTTCAGGTAGCTTATCTGTCAACATCAGCTGTCCCAGAGAATAGCTATCCTGAATATGAATATTGTAAAGAATAGGGTGAGAACAAAACTGTTCAGCTAGAAACTGCATAAATTACCTTTTTTACGACAGCATGAAAAGCTTCCTCAGTAGTTTGGTCTTTTGGTTGTCATTTGGAAGCGGGTAAGCAGTTTGATACTCTCAGTTGTGCCCTGCAGGAGTTACCATTTACCACGGTGTGTCCCTTCTCTGCGTAAGGCTTCCGCTCTGGCCATCAGCTTTCTGCTGTGTGGAGGCACTGAGGCTGCTCCCGAGCTCAGCAGGGGCAGTTTGCTCTGCTGGGCAGAGGCTGGTGTTAGCCAAAGGAACTAGTGGCCCTCTTTTCCCCTTCTTCTTTTCCCCTTCTTCTTTTCCCCTTCTTCTTTTCCCCTTCTTCTTTTCCCCTTCTTCTTTTCCCCTTCTTCTTTTCCCCTTCTTCTTTTCCCCTTCTTCTTTTCCCCTTCTTCTTTTCCCCTTCTTCTTTTCCCCTTCTTCTTTTCCCCTTCTTCTTTTCCCCTTCTTCTTTTCCCCTTCTTCTTTTCCCCTTCTTCTTTTCCCCTTCTTCTTTTCCCCTTCTTCTTTTCCCCTTCTTCTTTTCCCCTTCTTCTTTTCCCCTTCTTCTTTTCCCCTTCTTCTTTTCCCCTTCTTCTTTTCCCCTTCTTCTTTTCCCCTTCTTCTTTTCCCCTTCTTCTTTTCCCCTTCTTCTTTTCCCCTTCTTCTTTTCCCCTTNAACTAGTGGCCCTCTTTTCCCCTTCTTCTTTTCCCCTTCTTCTTTTCCCCTTCTTCTTTTCCCCTTCCTTCTTCTTTTCTTGGCATCTGGAAAAGGCAAACAGAAGCTCTGACAGGGAACATTTGGCAGCTTTATCATCCCTCTGAGACTGTGAGGTGTTATATATTTAGGGGGTCAAAAGCATTCTATGAATGTGCTCCTCATGGTCTTCCAGGTGTGTCTGCTAAGCTAAGCAGGTACAGTTTCAATCCTAAATGTATTGGCTATGCCATCTTGCTTAGTTAAAAAGATTGATTATTTGTAAGGATTTGGTAGAGGGAAAAGTTGGGGTTGGTTTTTTTACTTCTTCAGTAAATTGGGACTGGAGTGGAAAACTAAAGTCGTTCATGCAGTCTTAACACTGACTGAGTCTAAAAAACTAAAGACACTGTATGGCATTAATTTAAAATATTGATAGTAGGGCTAACATTGCTTTTTAGCAATAGAGTAAGGAAATAAGAGCCAGAAAAAATTAGGCATTATTTCAGTAAAAACAGAATACTAATATAAATAAAAGTCCAGTGTTAATAAATGTAGTCTAAAAACCAAATTTAAGTTATTATCTCTCAGATGTGCAAGGTTTTGGACTGGAAAGGAGTGGGTAATGACCTGTCTAGTTCTAGAAGCAGTGTAATGTGTTTACATGCAGGATTGTATGACATGGTTGACTGCAGTAACACAACTGGGCTCAGTGATCTGCAAACACTTCAGGCCAGTAGGTTTAACAACAGGAAGAGCTGGTTTTTTTGGTGCTTTGTTGTTTCTTTTTTAACGTGTCTGAATTCAGATGGTGCCTGATCAGTTATATACAGTGATTAGCAGCCAGAAGAATACATCTATATATATATATTTTTCCAAGCACTTAGTTTAGAGCACCTCAAAACAGAAGTTTACCTCCGAATGGGGTGCAATCGTGTAATTATTCCAGTTTCAGACTATGTGCTGAATCTGTCATATTTCTCACACCGAACCAAGTACATAAAATTCTCAGGTACACATGAGATTAGCAGCTCACTATTTGAGTTAGCCAGTTAGATAACTAATTGATCTAACTGGCATGTTAATCCTGATGTTATGCTTACATAAGCTCCTCCAAGTCTAATCAGCTGGGAATGCATGAGAGAGATGTCACTGAGTGGAAGGTCTGTGTCCAAGTGCTAATAGCTACATCCACCCCACGGGCAGGACTGCATTGCCTTGCAGGGAAACAGAAGTCTTTTCTTGTTTTATGTATTTTGTGGCAGGTTCTCATCTTTTTAAGACTATGGTAATATATGTACCTACGTCCACTTGTAACCACATCCTCCCATTTTAATGAGGCAGTTGGACACCAGACACGCCTGGGTAAGGGAACCGTGCTCGGTGGTGCTTATAACACCAAAGCTATTCATGTTCTCTGGGCTAAAAGTTTAGTCGTGAGGGAGAAGTTTGGTTTGGGAACACAGTTACATCTTTTGCAACTACCTTTTTCTGTTTGTCAGATAGCCCTTATCAAAGCCGCAGACAACTGCTGCTGTAACAACAAATGCAGCATCGCTGTCCTCTGGGAGCGAGTGTTTCAAGGGCCGTGCTCAAGGGAGCGGGCAGGGCAGTGGTGCGGTGCGGGCAGCCCGCGGGCCGGCTCGTTCCGAGGCCGCGGCGCTGCGCTGGCTGCGGGCTCGGCCCCGCCGCGCCCC